>VDFB02179234.1:74541611-74726984 GCA_007258455.2 Sequoia sempervirens
TCCAAAGAAAACTTAAATCAATCAAATAATAATCTACCAGATATGAACATGAAAGCACATAACAACACCATGCACAATGAACACTAGAATTTACATGGAAACCCAAGAAGGGAAAAACTAGAGAGAATGCTAATTATCAATTATAAAACACTAGTTAAGGTGACAAAAATTAAGGTCATTTTTACAAAAGCTCACTATTTGTGGGCTCACTACTTGATTAATACAAAAATATCTGATTACAAAATAGTCTCACTGACAAAAATGAACTTGTGAAGTTGTATCTACATATGCATGAAGTCAATTCTAGTTTAAAAGAAAATATCTGTCTATAGTAGATCCAGTCAAGAATCTTTTGCCCACCTTCCTTGCACAACCTTTTCAATATAGATTACTTCTTGACACTTTCCTTCAACTTCCTTTTATATGTAATCCTTCACACCCTTTTATCTATTCGCACAAATCATAATTCATATCTTGAACCGAAGAGATGTTCCATATATATATATGTATGTATGTATGTATGTATGTATGTATGTATACTCATAGACCAAAAATAAGTTGGCCTAGAAAAACATGTCAGCTTGAAGAACAACCTTGAAAAATTCAATAAGGCTTGGAACGCTAGCACTAGACCCAAAGGATAGGTCACACATAAAGATATCCTTACCACATTACCATGGGACCCATAAATAGGTCATACATAAGATAGAAAACTTTGAATTACATGAAATATATTCTAGAGTCGATGGGAATGCCACAACCAAGACCAAATCTTGATTCTCATCATTTTCAGTACCAACCGGAGAAACACAATTAGACATACCAAAACTTGTAACATGCTACATGAATGTCTAGATAGCAAGGATACCCGAACTAAGCTTTGAGCATAATAGCCAATATCAAAAGATTAGTCTTCATTATTCGGAATTAACTAACTTCCACAAAAGTCCCAAAAAGAAGTACTACCATATTTGGATCTAGGATAACATACACAATATGCAACAACATAACACTCGATAGGATAGATCATTTTTGTATATCATCCAGAGCACAACCTTCCAGATCCCAAGTTTTGACATCAATGATAACAATGGTAAATAATCTCAATCAACTTTTCAAAAATCTCCCCCCTTGGCATTGATGGAAAAACAACAAAAACTCAAAAACACAAAAAATACAAAAAAAAAACTCCAAAACTCCAAGCGCTCCCCCTTTGTCTAGAGAATCATTTCCTCTTTATGTTTTTGTTTTCCTCTTCATTTTTCTCCCCCTTTTTTCCATCAAAGGAAAAGGGCCTACTAAGAACATTCAGGAGATCAAATAAAAATAACACTTTTTAGATGAAAAATTTTGTTGTACCTTTCTCTCACAGTTGGAAGAGTCCTCTTCCATACTTGCACTGCAAAAACCATTCTGGCACGTATATTGTCCAATAGATTCAACAACATAAATGAAGATGACTAGTCTAGAGACAGACATTGTCATTCACAATCCTCTGCACCAAAAAGTATCCCAAAGATATGATCCAACTGAACCTCATCAGTTTCTTTGACCAACCAGAAATTTCTAACCAAATCTTCCCTCTATCTCTAAATAAACAATAACTCATCTTTCAACTCTCCAACTCTTATTCTTTGTTTCCCATCTTTATCTTTGAAGAATTCAAAACACTTTCCAATATCATTCATTTTAGATTCAATGGCTTTAATTCTACTTCTAAAATTATCAACAACAACAAGCCACTAGAGACAATACTTGTAGATGTTAGACATCTCCTCAATGCATTCTTTTGTCTCACCAATTTTTTTGGATTTTTTTTTTATTTGACACGTCTTCTCTCAATCATAGCTTGGATCTTATGACCTTCAGATCCTTCCTGCAACAACTTTTCTTCAACAACTCAAATTACTAGATCATTTGGTAATGAATCAGAAACATCTGAGATAGTAATATCTTTTTTGAGTAGATAATCAACTCAAGCATCTTCAATCTTAGGCCTACTGTCCAAAGAGTAGGCATACCACATTTCACAAAAAAAATTCATATCACCTTCATGCAACATCAATTTTTTTTATCTAGATCGTAAGAGTTAAATCTAGGTTGAGACTTTTCTTCCTTCTCCTTCTCTTTTGAGATAGTGATGTCATCTATTATGTTAAATTTACTCCTTTTAGGTTCTAGAGGGGAACCACCAATGACAACCTCTAAATCCTTCTTATCGGAGGGGGAACCCTCCTCAAACTAACTGATAGGCATAACACTAGACACTATCATACCAGAGCACAAATTCATATACAAGGATAAGAAATAGACTTTGCATGCACTTGCTTTATCTTTCAAACATTCCAAATATCTATAAACTTTCTTTCTAACAGGGATTCTAGTCTTCCACTTAACATTATCCTTTTATGATAGTGAACTCAAAAAGTAGAATAATAAACATATGAGCAGAGACCCAAATCAGAAGGGATAACTCTCAACCAAAGACAATTCTGACATTCTTAATTAGGTTTTCCTTTATTAGGCTACATAGGTCAAAATGTTTATTTTCCTTAACCATCTTATGTGCAAGATACATAGCAATATCTGAAGTAGAACCTTCACAATTTATGAAATATATTTTGTAAGTGACATTGTAAGAAACATACCTTAATATAGGATCAACAATGGTATTTATCAGTAGGGCTCGGGGGTCTTTCTCAATACCAGTAAGTTCCACCATGTTTCTATATTTCACTATTTTCTTCCTAGGGAGGTCACCAACTTTACACAATCCAGTAATAGCTTCAATGGCTTCCTTAGTAATAAGATAGGATTTTTCCAAAATGATACTACCATTCTTGAATCGACTCAATAGGAATAAGATAGACTCTTTGTCAGTAATCTAGGGAAATTCTCCCCATAAATCCATACCCAAGGCACTTACATTCTACTATTCATCAGTCTTCAACCCTAGTTTCATTTCCTTCATCTTCCGATGATCAAATTCATCCAACTATACTCCCTTAAGTCTTAGTGAGATACCACCACTAAATTCAATGTTAACCAACATAGATTCCATCATCACACTTAGCTTCTTTAATCCTTTTATCACTCAATGAAACCTCTTCACCTTTGAAAACTATGAGAAATGATTTAAAATTCCATCTTTTATCTTTAATTGCTCATGATGATTTTTCCACTAGAAACACACATTGATGATGCCAACAATTATACTTCACTTTTCAATCAACCAGGTTAAGCTTCATCATACATCATCAACCGAATCAAACTTAGTCATGTTGAAAGCACATCAATCTTACTTCGAAGAGGGGAAACCGTCAAGATATGCATTGCAAAACTCCCCCTGAGCCAAGGTAGTTTGGTTCAAATTCTGATAGGGCTTGTACTAAGACCCGGTGCCACAGAAGAGTTCTCCACACCCATTTCATTTTTCTTCCAAACCATGATTGTCTTCTTCTTAGATTCATCTGATTTTGTAATCTTTTTTATTTTTAAGATTTTTCAGAGCAACATATATATGCATATGTTAGCATAATTTATGGGTTGACTACACTTGTAACGTCTTTGTCCTATCTTAACTGAGTGAACCCTAGATTTGCACTAATTAGCTTTGTGACCATAACCATGGAATAGATAGCAATAACCATGAAATAGATTATTCATTACATTCCTTCTAGTCGGATTAGATAATTCACTTTTGCAATGACTTGCTTTGTGACCGAACTTGTGACATTTAAAGCATTGAGTACTTGGTTACTTCTTGCTTCTACACTCTACAACCTTGTGTCCAAAATTTTTGCATAGAAAAAAAATCCATTAAATGATAAGTACCTTTGAGCATTTGGTTTCCTAACCAAAGGTCTTTTTGTAGGTGTTCTAGAGTTCTAGATGTTGCTTGTTACAACTAAACTCTCTTCAGCTTCAACTACTTTTTCTTCACCCTTAGTGTTCTGATTTGATCTTTCACCTAAGAATCCGTGTCCTCCCTTATTGTTGTGACATTTCTATAGGGACAGGATTTGATCCAAAATTATGTTACTTTCACATACTCTTGCTTTTGATTTCAGCCTTCTTAACTCTTGATCTAACTTCTCATTTTCTTCTAATTTTTGTTTGATGGTATCTTTGAGATTTTCTTCAGTCTTCTTAGATTCATCCAATTGTAGCTTTAAATCCATAATACATTCTTCTAAATCATTCAATTCTTGGATGACTTCTCTGTGTCTTGCTTTGAACTTCCAGGTTTGATCCCTTAGCTTTAAGATACAAGTATTTTTCTCCTTGAGGTTTTCTTCAATTCTTCATTTTCATATTTCATGCTTTCCATATAATCTAACACTATCTTTAGTTCTTCCTCAAAGTAATAACCTCCTACCATCTTCTTCAAGCTACCAAGATCTCCCTCAAGTGGTTAAGCTTTATCTACAAGGGACTAGGATCTGATACCAATTATTGAACAGTCTAGCTAACTAAGAGGGAGGGTGAATCAGTTATCCTAAAACAATTTTCTTGACTTTAATTAATCCAGAGAAAACTTAAATTAATCAGATAATAATCTAACAAATATGAACATGAAAGTACATAACAACACCACACACAATGAACACCAAAATTTACATGGAAACCCAAGAAGGAAAAAACCACGGAGAATGCTTTTTCTCAATTAAAAACCATTGGTTAAGGTGATTTTTACAAAGGGTCACTCCTAAATTGCTCATTGTAGGTAAGGCTCACTACCATTGGGCTCACCGCCTGATTAATACAGAAACATCTAATTACAAAATAGTCTCATTAACAAAAATGAACTGATGAAGTTGCATCTACATATGCATGAAGTTAGTTCTAGTTTAAAGCACAATATCTGTTTGTAGTAGCTCTGGTCAAGAATCTCCTGCCCACCTTCCTTGCATAACCTCCGTGATATAGATTACTTCTTCCTAACACTTGCCTTCAACTTCCTTTTTTGCATAATCCTTCCCACCCTTTTATTTGATCACATACATCATACTCCATATCTTGAACCAAAGAGATGTTCCATATATATGTATACCCATAGACCAAAAATAATTCAGCCTAGCAAAACATGTTGGCTTGAAGAACAACCTTAAAAAAATTAGTAAGGCTTGGCATGCTAGTAGTAGACCCAAAGGATAGGTCGCACATAAAGATTTCATTACCACATTACCATAGAACCCATAAATAGGTCATACATAAGATAGCAATTTTTGAATTACATGAAATATATTCTGGAGCCAATGGGAATGCCACAACCAAGACCAAAACTTGATTCTCATCAATTTTAGTACCAAGTAGAGAAACACAATTAGACATACCAAAAATTGTAACATGATACATGAATGTCTGGATAGAAAGGATAACTGGAATAAGCTTTGAGCACATCATCCTGCATAGGAGTGAATTTGCACCCCATGTGTAAATTCCCCCCTTTTCCCTCTCCACTTTAGATGACCAAGTTCGGATGCTTAATTCCACCTAATCTCGCTGCACGGATCCCACTTGGTGCCTATTTTTAGCATCAATAGAGGCATTTCTATCAGGGATGCCTGCATGGCACACAAACATCTGCACGACGTGCTTATGTCTTTGGCAGATTCCTATAGCTAAACCTATAGAGGCATTACACTTCTCATTTGGAGTCAAGTTGTAATGACCCCTTAAGCCAACCGAACCGAATATGGTCATTCCTTTCATTCCTTCTTCATATTCATTCCTTCAACATGCATTCTATCTTCTACACAATCCTCTAAGCATTCAATCTCTCATTCTATCACGTCACAAGCTCACTTTCACTCACTCCAAGCATTCAAGCTCTTCATTGTAGCAAACATGTCACTCCATCTTTGGTAGAATAAGTGGGGAATGAGACACCATTTCTATAGAGGATCGAGTACTTTCATTTTCTCCCCCAAGAAGCCTTGAGTTCTCTTCGTGTAGGTGGTAAGCTTCCCTTTCTTCCCTTCTATCACTTGGTTGAGCTAGCACTTTACTAGTTTTCAATGCTTTTGTGCTTTTCACTAAATTATTTCCTTTATCTCATTTTTTTGATTGTTCATAGAGGTGGAAACACCTAAATGGGGGTCTGATTAAGGTAGGGACCTATATAGCCACCCAAAATTTTCCTCTCTTTGTGTGTGTAGGTGGACATTCTTTTAAGGAGCTAGCTGGAAAATGAGTTCCTTTGTGAGATTCTCCTTGCCACCCTTACTCTTTCATTTTTTGCTTTAAAATATTAGAGAATATTTGATTTAATTAATCTCATTATTTTGGCCCTTTGGTAATAGTTAGTTTGGTCATTAGCCTGTTTTGATAGGTTTAACCTTGTCTCTTCTGTTGTCTGGTCGTATGGATTCTAGTGTACTTTAGAGATGTCAGTGTGCCATGTTGTCATCCAAGTACTATGCTTCTATCCTTAGGAATAGAGCTCTGTGAGGCATAGTGTCAAACCTGAAAACTAGCCCACCTAGCCCCACTTCAAAAATTGGGATCGTAGAGTGGTTATAGGACTCTATAGTCCTCATCATTCTCATCCTCATACCCTAAACATCCCATTTAGTTGAGGTAAGTTAGGGTAGCTTTCCGTATCTTGACACTTTGTGACCTAGGGCCTTGCACATGGAAGTCCCCCTACCTTACATTTTGGTGAACCCGACATGAACCAACGTCTATTCATCCTTTGTTGTTGAGACCTCTCCCATGTAGCTTGTGACTGTTGTGTTCCTGTGTGTTGTGAAGGTTTATGATCATCACAATCCAATCCACAACTTCTAAGTATATTGTTAGGATAAGTGTACGACACCTCTCGATGGAAAGGACAAAGGTCTCTATTAGGTTATCTACAAGCCTTTCCTTTGGTCCTGCCATGAATGTAGTCATGCAAGAGTAGTTGTTGAGGAACGAGATAGGATTCATTGAAAAGATTGATCACGTTCCCACTCTTCCTTCATCTCCTACACCATCATCGGTGGACGAGCATGAGGCTGTTTAGATCCATACAAAATATGTGTCCACCCTTGCTAGAGGACTGGGCGACTTACACCACTTGGAAAGAAATATGAAGATGGCTAGGGCTGCTTGGGTTGTTAGTGAGTTGAAACATATGATGGGTAAATATCAAATAGGCATAGAAATTCTGACTAGCCTCCTCAGCCTCACCAAAGCATGCAATCCTTTGAGCAACCCTATTTTTGCACAAGGAGTCACTTTCAAAGAATGTGAAGGATAGTTAGGAGTATCAATGCATACCACTTCTATTTATATGGCCAATGTGGTCCCTTCTATTAGTATCCCTTTTTTTCTAAACAACCTAAAACTATCAAAGTGAATAGGGTCTCTTTGGGCTTCAGCTTCACCCCTCCTGTCACCTCTAGTGGTGGAGGATTTGGTAGTGGTGGTGGCTTCGGTAGTAGAGGTGGTGTTGTTGGAGGTGGATCCAGTGGAGGTCATGGTGGTGTTTCCAATGGAGACCCTGCTAGCAGCGGTGGCTCTGGTAGTTGTTCTAGCAGAAGTCACACCAGTGGTGGCTTTGGAGGTGGCTTTAGTGGTGGTTCTTGGGGAGGTTCCTCTGGCCCTCTATCTTCTAATGACCCTATTTTGAATACTCTTCTTCAAAACATGGGTAAGATGCAGAGCCAATTAGCAAGTCTTTCTGAAGCCTCTGCCTAGCCTATCTTTCAATAGCCCATTATTGGTTGCAATCTTGAACACTCCTTCCCCCCAAGGAATTGAGATACCTAAATTTGAAAAGTATGGTAGTAAAGGAGATCCACAGACACATGTGTCTACCTTTAATGCCTTGGGCACATACTTTTTCCATCATGATGCCTTGATGGCCAAACTGTTTCCCCAATCTCTGAAGGACATAGTGCTTGGGTGGTACTATTCCTTGTCTGACAATTCCATTTTCTCATTCGACCAACTTGTTAATCAATTTATTAGAAAATTTGAAGCAAACGTTGGGCCGAAGATGAACTTTTTGGATCTCGTCCAATGTAAACAATGAGATAACGAAAAAATTACTAATTTCATAGTACGCTAGCACTCCTCTCACAAATCTCATACTAGCTACCTGATTCTGATGTACAAAAGGTATTCATTGGCAATTTACAAAGGCCTTGGCAAGAGAAGTTTTCCCTTATGAAATACCCTTCTTTCACGCACTTGTGTACAACTTTACGAAAATACCAACAGACACTTGTTCAGTTTGGGGGTTCCTCATTGTGCTCCCATTCTAAGGGAAAATCCATCGTATCAATATCTAGGAAAGGAAATATGGTTACAAATGTAGTTGCCACTGCTAAAAAAAATAGCCTCAAGAATAACCAAAAGTTCACAAAGTTATAATCTTATTCTTCTCTCTTGTAGAAGCTTCTAAAGGATAAGATCATAACTTTGCTGACTCTGAAGCCTATTAAGGAACCTTACCCTAGTTGGTATGGTGGAAGCACTTATTGTTAGTACTATTGAGTTAATGGACATGATACCAAATATTGCATGTGCCTACATTGTGAGATACATGATCACATCAAGGATGGTACCATTCGTCTCAATGGGAATAAACAAAATGCTAAAAAGTTAGTGGCGAAGCCACTAGTGAACTACAGATATACACTGACCCATTTTCGTCACATTCTGCTAACATGATTGTAGATCCCACTGATTTTGTTACTCAACTTGAGGCCTATGTCAAAATGGTCATAGTGACTTCTACTACTCTAGCTGCACCCGATTTTATAGGTATTACATTCACATCACAAGATCTTCCCTTGAATAATAAGCCCTCACCTCTCTACATTCTCACTCGTGTCAATGGTAACATTATGATAGGAGTCTTGGTAGACCCAGCAAGCCGCATGAATGTTATCACAAAGGAAACATTAGTATTAAATTCATTACAAAAGGAAAAATATGAAGAAACAAAATATACCATCCGTAAACATGATGGTATGAATCTTAAACCTTACGGCTCAATAACCTTGTCCATCCTAGTTGGACCTAGAACTGTTGACACAGTTTTCTATGTTATCCTAGGGTCAGATCTATTCAAAGTGAAGCTAGGCATTCCTTGGTTAGCTTCCATGATTGGAATTTCCTTTGTTATTTATAAGTGTTTAAAATTTTCCCATGAAGATGTCATGCATGTAGTGCATAACACCAGATATCAACCCTTGGTGTCCCATGGTGGATACTCATTGGATCACTTTTGGCCCTCCCCAGTTGGTCTGCATCCTCCAAGAACATACATAATTTATAAGAATTATGTAAAGTATAATATTGTGAGCAAGGGACAGTCAAAACTAACCCTTCTTGTAGTGCAGCAGTCGATCACCTCCTCCTCCCAAGAGGACGCCACACCGACCGCTCCACCTTCTCTGAAAAAAGTGAAGAAGCCCATGTCAACTCCCTCTCCTTCTCATAAAGGAAAAGAGAAGGTGACTTTTCCCTGTACTACCTCATCCTCTCCCCTTTCCTAGGAAGAATACTGGATGAGTAGCCTCAATGGCTATCTGCTAAGTCTAATGATTCCTCCTTAGCATTGGCCGAAGCTCAGGATCATGGATCTTTCTAATGAATACCCTAGACCATGGTACTATTTTTATGGAATAAAGAAAGGTTCCCATAGGGAATTCAATCTATGGCCTCCTACCGCCCCTACTCCCAAGGCAACAAGCAGGAAGAGGCCTGTGGTTGAGGCCCTTCAATCGACTCCTCCCGCTATCCCACAACCCATTTCTCCTACTCCCATTTAGGAATCCATTCCTCCACCAGAAAAAAAACATAGTGGATGTTCCTATGATTGAGTAGGAGCCTTCTACTCCTTCATAGCCTCTGGCCTCAAGCTCCAAGAGCCAAATAAATTGGCTTCCTCAAGAGCGCAAGTGTGGGCGAAAGGCCCTTTTAGCTTAGAAGGCTACCTCGCAAAGGAAGGAGGAAGAGACAACCACCCCTCCATCAGGGCCTCTTGCAGTGTCTCCATCTTCTGCTTCACTCCAGTCTAGTCATGTGCTATTTTTGGCTTCCGCTGCGAAAGAAAATGCACCTAATCCCACGGGGGTATAGGTGTTCATCGCTCCTTCAGTAGAGCCACCTTTGCTAATGTCTGTTCCAGATGTCCAACTTTTTCTGAAGCTTGTGGATATGGTTAATACCTTGGTTTTACCTGCTTCTGTGCTTTCTTCCTCTCCCTCCACATCTCTAGCTTTTTCTGTGGGGATTTCATCTCCTCAAATGAAGAAAGAGGTGTGGAGTGGTCCTTCCAGTAATGAAGGGTGTAAGAAGGTCCCACCTTCTTCACAAGGTGGTCCTGTGTTGACTTGTTCTATCATAGTGATGAAACCAGTCCTAGCTTCTCCTAAGTTCATCACCACTCCTGAGTCACTCACCAAGCCTAACGGTGAATCTTAGGCTCAACATGCCTCATTTGATGAAGTTATACATGGCTCTCCTATGGGTTGCATGTTTAACTCTATGGATGAAGTTCCAGCCCTGTCAGCAATCTTCACAAAATTGTTGAGCTTGAGTCCACAAGAGATCGGTGGAGAGGACCTCGAGGGGCCCTCTTCCTTAGGCCTTGTTGTAGGAGGGATGAATGCCTCTCCTCTTAACATCCCTTCACCGTAGGCTCATCCTCCTTCCCCCTATGATGATCTAGAGTGGGGAGCAGATGACCTCTTAGATGATCAATGTTTGGAGGATGCCTCTTCTTGATCTTGTGTGTGTGTGTACTTTGTGATGTGTTCCCCTGTGATCATGCTATGTGTTCCTAGATGACCCTCATCACCCCTATTGGTGCTTGGATATAGGCATGGTTTTTTTGTCATAAACCTTATTCTATTTGTATCATCCTTCTTCCATGTTTGTGCTTGATTTTTCAATAAATTGGGGATGATGCAAAGTGTTAGGGGAATTTTAGGCTTCCTTACCATGTTAACCCATTTTTTAATTTTTACTTTGTCTTCTCGTGCATTATTCACATGGTTTGATATAGTAGGGGGTTGATGACAGTTCACTTATATTCTATTACTATACATACATACATATATATATATATAGATATATATATATTTATGAGCAATTCTGACCCCAAAATATCAGGCTACCCATGTGCCCTTTGCTTAGGTTTTCTTTCTTTTTTCTTCCTCTTTATCTTTCTCTTCTTTGTTTGAGTTTTCCCCCCTATGTGTGACAACTTTGTTTCTTCAACATTTCAGTTTTTAGAAGATGCATTTGTGGCCAACGAATATTTTCTTGAAAATCCTCGCAAACCTTTCTTTAGAATTGTATTCTCAACTTATAACCTTAATGGAATGTGTTTCCTTCATCATAGGTTCGTAAAGAACATACTTAAACCTTCCTCCAAATCAGGAACAACTTTAATCTTCCCCTCATGTGGGGGCATATTCTTCGTCTTGAATTCCTTAATGAAGTGAACATCTTTCAAAAGGATTCCTTGATGAAGGATTGATTTGAGAGAAAGAACATCTACTTCTGAACTGCACGTCCCTTGAGTTGACCCTCTCTTCATGGTGGGTTCCCAAGGGACCCCTTCAAAAATTTTCAAAACTATCAATAGTCTATACAACTATCTGCTCACTTTCCTACGTGGCCACTTTTTGACTTTGTGGAGTCCACTTTCCTTTAAGCTTCCTCCATGTGAGAGATATTAGGGGTGGATCCCCTGCAAGATTGAGAGCCTGTAGGGTGCTTTCTCAAGTTTCCTCCATGTGAGAGATCTTGGGGGTTACCTTCCCTTTGGGAATGAAAGCCTATGGGGCACTTCCTTGGGTGTTCTTCATGCTCAAGTTCATGGAGAATACCTTCCCTATGGGACTAAGAGCCTATGGGGTACTTCCTTGGGTGTTCTTCATGCTTGAGTACATGGAGAATACCTTCCCTATGGGATTGAGATCCTATAGGGAACTTCCTTTGGGTCTCCTCCATGCTAGAGTTTTTGGGGTATGCCTTCCTTGTAGGACTGAGAACTTGTAAGGTGCTTGCTTCATGGGGTATCCTCCATGCTGGAGTTTTTGGGAGACACCTTCCTTACAGGACTGAGAACTTTTAAGGTTATTTCTCTTTTCACCTTCATAGTTTTCAGTAGCTATGGGGTCCTTTAATTTCCCTGCACCTTTAGGTATGCCAAACCAAACTTTGCTTCCTTGATGGTTCAAGTATACATTTCTAACCTTACATTATTCTTGACCTACTTTACTAAGCACTCATCAGTATTTGTGCTTGCTACAGTTGGGGAAAAATGTATAGGAGTGAATTTTTACCCCATGTGTAAATTCCCCCTTTTTCCCTCTCCACTTTAGAAAACAAAGTTCAGAGGTTTAATTCCACCTAATCTCACTGCTTGCATCCAACTTGGTGCCTATTTTGAGCATTTATAGAGGTGTTTCCATTGGGGATGCTCGTGCAACACACAAACGTCCACTCACCACGCTTATGTCTCTAGCGGATTCCTATGGCTGAACCTGCAGAGGCATTACAGTTCTCATTGGGAGTCAATATGTAATGCCCCCTTTGGTTGACTGACTTGAATATGGTCATTTCTTTCATTCCTTCTTCAAATTAATCCCTTCAACATGCATTCTATCTTCTACACAATCCTCTAATCATTCAAGCTCTCATTCTATCACTTCACAAGCTCACTTTAACTCACTCCAAGCATTCAATTTGATCTTTATTGCAGCAAACACAACACTCCATCTTTGGTAGAACAAGTGGGGAATGAAACACCATTGTAGCAAAGGCTCGAGTACTCTCATTTTCTCCACCAAGCAGCCTTGAGCACTCTTGGTGGAGGTGGTAAGCTTCCCTTTCTTCCCTTCTCTCACTTGGTTGAGTTAGCACTTTACTGTTTTATAGTGCTTTTGTGATTTCCACTACATTATTTCCTTTATCTCATTTCTTTGGTTGTCTATGGAGGTAGAAAAACCTAAATGGGGGTCTGACTAAGGTAGGCCCCTATACATCCACCCAAAATTTTCTTCTCTTTATATATGTAGGTGGACGTGCTTTTGAGGAGCTAGCTGGCGAATGAGTTCCTTTGTGAGATTCTTCTTGCCACCCTTACTCTTGCATTTTTACTTTACCATATTAGAGAATATTTCATTTACTTAATCTCATTATTTTGACCCTTTAGTAATAGTTAGCTAGGCCATTAGCCTATTTTGATAGGTTTGAACTTGTCTCTTCTATTGTCTGGCTATACAGATGACATCACACTTTAGAGATGTTGGCACGCTGTGCTGTTGTCCAAGGACTGTACTTTCATCCTGAGGCAGAGAGCTACCTGAGGCATAGTGTCAAACCTAAAAATTGGCTCACCTAGACCCACTTTGAAATTCAAGATTACAGAGTGGTTGTAGGACTCTATAGTCCTCATCATTCTCATCCTCATACCCTAAACATCCCATTTAGCTAAGGTAAGTTAGGGTAGCTTTCAACATCTTGGCCCTCTGTAACCTGGGGCCTTGCACGTGGAAGTCCTCCTACCTTACACAACCAATATTAGAAGATTATTCTTCATTATTCTGAATTAACTAACTTCCATGGAAGTACCAAAAACAATTACTCGCATATCAATATCAAGGATAATATCCACACTACGCAACAACATAAAACTCAATAGGATAGATCATTTTTGTATATCATCTAGAGCACAACGTTTTGGATCCTAGGTTTTGACATCAATCACAACAATGGTAAATCATCTCAATCAACATCTCAACATCTTTGAGGGGCATCAAAGAGTCTATAGTAGATGAAACACCAAGTTCTATTCCCCTATGAACATTTGGAGGTGTATCTACTTCCAACATCTAATGAAAAAACAACAATTTATTCAATAACGAACACTAAAATAGTGATGCACATCATGGCTTATAATGTATGAGATAATGAACAAATTTTTTAGTACTTATTAAACTATATATTTATGACTATCATGCTTACTATTTTCCCTATTCATAGCTTGCTCAAAAGCACCTATTTTTAGGCTTTAATCCATAGTAGCAAGGCGATGAACTGTTTGATAAAATGCTTTGGTAGACATGTACGATAACTGTGGTAGTATAGAGAAGGAAGTGAATTATTTGAAAAAATGCCTCAAAGAAATGGGGTCTCATGGTAATGGAATGCCATTACAAAAAAATGTGTCATGGCATTCCATCACCATGAGACCACATTTCTTCAACGAATTTTCACAATTTACTCACTACCTTGATTATGATATTGCTTACTATTATGCTTTGATATATTTTTTCAAAGCATCCATAGTTTGTTTGAAAGCACCTATTTTGGGATTTTACCCATAGCAGAAAGGAAGTGAGTAGTTTGATAAAATGATTTGGTATAAATGTATACAAAATGTGGTAGCATAGAAAAGGTGGTAAGCTATTTGAAAAATTTCCTAAAAGAAATGTGGTATTGTGGTGATGGAATGGCATTCCATCACCATGAGATTGCATTTATTTGAGGAATTTTTTCAAACTACTCACTACCTTGTCTATGCTATTGCTTACTATTATGGTTTGATAGATTTTTTCCAAGCATCTATAGTTTGTTGGACAACACTTGTTTTAGGCTTTTAGCCATAGCAACAAGGAAGTTCAAGTAGTTTGATAAAATGCTTTGGCAGACATGTATGGAAAATGTGGTAGCATAGAAAAGGCAGTGAGTTGTTTGAAAAAATACCTTAGAAAAATGTGGTCTCCATGAGACCATATTTCTTTGAGGAATTTTTCACACTACTCACTACATTTTCTATGTTATTGCTTACTATTATGTTTTGATAATTTTTATCCAAGCATTCATAGTTTGTTGGAAAGCACCTAATTTAGGCTTTTAGCCATATCAGCAAGGAAGTGAGTAGACTGATTAAATGCTTTGGTAGACATGTATGGAGAATGTGGTAGCATAGAAAAGGTGGTGAGCTATTCAAAAAATTCCTCAAAAAAATGTGGTCTCATGGTGATGGAATGGTATTCCATGACCATGAGACCACATTTCTTCGAGGCATTTTTTCAAACTACTCATTTCCTTGTATATGCTATTGCTTACTATTATGCTTTGATATATTTTTTCCAAGCATACATAATTTGTTGGAAAGCACCTTTGTTAGGATTTTATCCATAGCAGCAAGGAAGTTCAAGTAGTTTGATAAAATTCTTTGGTAGACATGTATTAAAAATGTGGTAGTAGAGAAAAGGCAATGAGCTGTTTCAAAAAATGCCTCTAAGAAATGTGGTCTCATGGTGATGGAATGGAATTCCATCACCATGAGACCACATATCTTTGAGGAATTTTTTCAAACTACTCACTTCCTTGTCTATGCTATTGCTTACTATTATTCTTTAATAGATTTTTTTTCCAAGAACCCATAGTTTGTTGGAAAGCACCTTTTTTCAATCTTTTAGCCATAGCATCAAGTAAGTGAACTGCTTGATAAAATGCTTTGGTAGACATGAATGGAAAATGTGGTAGCATAGAAAAAGTGGTGAGCTATTTAAAAAAATACCTAAAATAAATTGGGTCTCATGGTGATGTACATCACCATGAGACCCAGTTTCTTTGAGGCATTTTTTCAAACAACTCATTTCCTTGCCTATGCTATTGCGTACTATTATTCTTTCATATATGTCTTCCAAGCATCCATAGCATAGAAAAAGCAGTGAACTATTTGAAAATATGCCTCAATAAAAAGTGGTCTCATGGAATTCCATGACACAAAAATTCAATTGGTAGCTTCTCCTAGTTAATACTTATAATATGTGAAGTAATTACATCATTCCTTATGTTGACTTTCTAAACAACTATATTGTAACTTTGAAAATTTGTCATCTATCAACATCTAGTTATTAGTTATGGAATGTGAAGTAATGCTTTTATTTTGAAATATGTGCAATGCATTTTAATCAATGATATGAATATAAGTTGTGAATGGTTGATCTAGACTTGCTCCAACATGAACAAACAATCAAACATTAGTCAGTAAACAAGTCTATAACAAACATTCCCCATGAAATTCATTCAAACACAATGAACATGAAAACAAGATAGAATATCAAATGAAAGATAATGAAATCTTATTCAAAATACTCAAACCAACATCCCATGGGGGAATTGGTGCTTCTTTGATGTGGAAATAAGCCCTTTCCCAATTCCTTGACAAGCTTGATGATGATTGTGTGCTCAAAATGTTGATAACAATGCTAAGATTGATGAAATCCTATGCTAACATGGATGAAATGTGTATGAAAATGGGTAATTTGAATTAAAAAAGACAATAATAACCTTGCATAAAACTTGTGAATGATTGTGGATTTAGATGAGCATAATGATCTTACATGGATTGTGGATGGAAAATAAAATAGAGGAGGCCTCTATTTATAATGGATAAGGATTGAAGAATGAGAAATACGATGAATGCAGGATTTAAATTTGAACCAATGGAATTGCGCCACTTTTCAACATGATAATGAAGGAGAGTGCAGTACATTTTGAACAATGTGCATGTTTAATGCATGTAAGTGGAATTTAAAATTCAAAAGATGGCTTGTGTAAGAAGAGTTGTAAGAGGAGTTAATACCAAGTTGGCTCAAGGAGAGGACATGTAAGAGCCTGAAATACCAAGATGGAGGACAAAATTCCTTTGGGAGGGAGAATTCAAATAAGTGGAATATTCCAAGAATATGCCACATTTGAATGAAAATAGAGGAATTAATAAATCAAATAAATTGATTTACATGTGCAACTTGGAAAAGCTAGAGGAATGGAGGATTAGTGTTAGGAGTTAATTAGGATTGATTAACTTAGATGAAGTTAGTTTGATTTGAAATTTGATTTAGATATTTAGATTTATTTAAATCAAATGAGAGGATATTGGAGGATTATCAATTTAATTAAATAACTTTGATTTATTAAATTAAATAAAGAACATTAGGATTAAATAAAGTTGATTTATTTAATCAGAGAGGGAACATTATGATTTAATTAAATAAAGTTGATTTATTTAATTAAAGAGAAAACATTAGTATTTAAATAAATGAAGTTGATTTATTTAATCAAAGAGGAATTTTTATGAATTAATTAAATAAAGATTATTCAATTAAATGATTAGTAAAGAAGTGATCAAGGAAGAATCGAAGTTAGTCAATCAGAATCGAGTTCATGATATCAATCATGATATTTTATGTGTTTACATTTTTTCCCTCTTTGAAACAATGTACTTGTTGTGTTGGTTCAAATAATAACCTTTCCAAGATCAAAGTTTGAAAATTTTCTAATTTTTTCAGATGCCCCACTGTTGCCCTAGTGGAAAGAAGTACATTGGTAGATTTCCCCCTTGAGGGATTGAGCGGAAAGTTCAATTTGAGGGTTGATCTCGTGACAAAGAGGTTCAAGATGGACGTATGGATGGCTATGATGATGATGCAAATGAGATGGATGAGTTGGATGATGTTATCATATGCTCTTTTATGAGATGTACATATGCTAATGGTTTGTGGATGCATGATGGAAATGACATTATGTTAGCGTGAAAGAGGATAGAAGAATGAGAGGGATCAACCTTTGATTCTGAGAAGATGTAGAAGTCCAAAAAGTCTATGAGTCATTGATACTCTATTAGATATGATGATGAATGATGATGATGTACTGCTTATCCAGGGATTGGGGATGTAAAGAGCTTACATTCCTTATGTTTGATAACATACATAGATATGATGCATCACGGTATAGACAACCAGGATGGCATTATATCTAGTGAGATGGACTTTGACTCAACAAACAAATAGGAGTATTCTTGTTCACACCTGACATATGGAAACCTTGCTAGGATTCTCTTTAGAAGTTTCAAACATCTCAGACCAAAACACGAAAAGGTATAACCTATCAATGCAATAGTCAACAAGCTTCCCAGAACACCTTCCATACATACCTAACAAAGCAAGTATTCTCCAAGTTATATTACAAGAACATCCAACAAGCACAAAAAATAAAAGATAATGATCAATGACCCATTCCTTTCTTTCTAAATTGTTTTGATTAGACATCATTGAGAGGTCATTGGAATGAGTGCAATACGATTAATCAAAAGAAAAGATCAAGTAAACAAACAAGTCAATGTTCTTCATACCTTTAGCCAAAGGGATTTGTTTTTCTTAGGATAAGAATCCAAAATGATTGCCAATAGATAATGCCCATTGTCGGAAGGATGCATCCTAGGACATGTTAGTGGATGGTGGCAATTTTTTTTGTTTAGGATAAGTATCCAAAGTGTTTCACTAGTAGATAATACCCATTGTAGGAAGGATACATCCTCAGACAAGTTAGTGGATGGTGGAAAGTTGATAGGTTGTTCGAAAGGCTATTTATATAAGGTTGATTGACATGTTTGCAAAAACGATCAAGAGTTTGATTTTGCATTTAAAAGTTTGATGTTTAAATTTTGATTTTACATTTGAAGTTTGATTTTGCTGATTGTTGTGGTTGTTTTTGTTTGCTTTTTCAAAGGGTGGAGATGATGATTTGATTTATTATGGATGATTGATTATTGTAGGTGAAAGAAAAATGAAACAGATGGATTTTCCCAAATATTTGGATTTTTTTGATGTTTTGAAATGTTTTGAGGTTGTTTTAAGGCTTTTTCTAGATTTTACAAATGTTTTGATTTTCAAAAATTTCAAATGTTTTTGGGTTTTTTGAGATTTTATGAATGCTTTTAGATTTTGTGTCTCAGGGGTTGATCAAAGATTAGCCTTTCCTACGTTTAAGCTCAGAGACAACATAGTTCAGATAACTATGTTTTGGACCTTTTTTTGAATTTTTAACATGTTTTGGGATTTTGATATGTTTTGGTTATTTTTGGATTTTTGCATGATTTGGATGATTTGGATACTGATATGTGTGATGATATCAGTGATTTGTTTTGTGATTTTGTTGAAAACCAAGCTAAGGTTGATTGATCAGACTGATGGATTGATGATGGTAACATTGTTGAGGATACACAACAATGCAATGATAGTGTTAAGCAACACAAGGATTAGGATGGATATTCCAAGATGATGATGGATTGATTGGATTTGATTTGATCAAGATTTTGAAGCTTGATTTTGGAAAAAAATTGTTTTGAATGATTTGATGTGATGTTGAAGCACACGTTAGATGCAATTGATATTGATTGTTTGGATCTATGTTTGATGATAGATGAAGCTTGATAATGAATGTATTCTTATCAAAATATGACATGGGCTAGTGATCTGAAACTTTTTCTCACAAGTGCTTTGACCAATTTGATTTTATGTTTGCCAATGTTAAGATCACAACATAAGTTGGAAGATATAGATGAAAATTTATTCTCAAAGCAAGATGCAAATATCTTCCCCCAGTGTCTAGCAATGTATGGAATTCCATGGGTGGATGCTTGGATAGGTGTGTGGATGGAGGGATATGGATTATCTTGTGATAAGATAAGGTGTTTGGATAAATAATGCTCATTTGGATAATGCTTCATGGATCTGATAACATTGGGTAGGATAGGATCAATGAAAATGACCAATGTCAAAATGTTTACCATAAGCAAGTGTAAAGTGTGTGCCAAAATTTTACCAAGATCAAGATAATTTGGAAGATGGATGGTGAATGGATGAAAATGGAGTGGATAAATGGTTCATGGATGAATGGATTTATTATAGTTAAAATGAATGGAATGTTGGATTTTTGATGGATCAGATAAGATGCTTTCACCTAAATTAGTGCACGTAGATGCTCAATTCTACACATGACACCTTTTAGCCAAGTTTTCATCATGGTACTTGTCCAAAGCACCACCATAGTGGTTTTCACTAGAGGACAATTTTTATCTTTACTATTTTCATGATTTTTTTTTTTTGTTTTTTGAAAGATTTTAAGCTCATGCTGAACCACCTGGTGGTGTCAATGTAGATGCTTCTATCATAATGTGCCATCAATATCCTACTTGAAGAAGCCACTTTTCCAAGATACGTGCACTTGAATACAACTTTTGAGATTCTTGATCTACTTTTTTGATATTGGATTTAACTTTTTCTTTGTGTTCACATCATGATAGAGTGCCTTCTGAATCCTTATGATGAAGGGTTTCCACCAATACATGGTCAATGTGAGAATTGGATATCATGTGTGGAGGAATGGATGGAGTGTGTTTAGGAATAGAAGATGGATTGGATGGCAGTTTGGAACTTTTAACTCTCCAAACTTGGGAAGATGGGCAATAATGGGTGGATACAAAAGTGTGCGTGAAATTAGGACCAACTGCTTGATATACTTTATGCATTACTTGTGAATCCTTATGTTACCTTTGTGGACATCTTTGATGGATACTTTTACCTTCTTCTTTTTTCCCTATAGTTTCTTTGACTGATGGAGTTTGATAGGGATGATCTTTATTTGTATTTTTTTGGTATCCATGTGTATTTGATTTGTCCATTATGCTTCCCAACTTCTTTTACTTTGATAACGTTCTTCATGCTTTGATTCCAATCTTTCTTTCGATGTTGGTCTCAATTCATGGATGAGGTGAAGGGTGGATGAAGATTCATGATGTGGCTGGTTGTAGTACTGGCATCAGTTTCATCATAAAGATTCTTTGTGCTCCCTATGTTGATGTTTGCACTAGATAAAATTACCCCCAGTATTATAGAGGTATCACTGATATTTGTAGATCCCTTAATTTTTGAATAACCAAGACCTCGATCCTTAGGATTGCTAATAATCTGCACTAGTTCTAGTATACCCTATTCATGTAGGCCTAATCCTCTACCTTGATAATTCATCTATTGAAAATTTTTATTTGTAATAGGCTATGATTTACCTTGGAAACAAGGTGCTAATCCTTCTCTGCTCTATTGTGGATCTCAAAGGTGATAGCTTCTTTATTGATAAGATAACTTTACCTAAAAAAGATAAGTGATCCAAACTTATAAGTGATAGGATCCTTCATAAGTGGGATAACTTCCTGATTCATATCTTTGGCTTGATCTTGTGAAATATTAGATTTTAATTCTTCTTCAAAAGGTATTGATGATACAATGTCCACGTAAAAGTCTCCCTCATGATTCATTTTTTATATGCTTTCATAGGATGTTTTTGATTCACAACTTCTGTAGAAGCCTTCTTTGTGACCCATTTCTGATGTCTCTAGATTTTTCTATATCTTGATCATGTGTACAAATTTTAAGAGTAGGAGACTCTTGTTCCTTGGTAATGATATCAAGAGTATGAGACTCTTTTTTCGAACGAAGATCATCTACATGTTGATTAGGAGTAAGCATCTCATGAGTAGATGTAGGAATATGTGCTATGGATATGATGATCATTTGTGACATCTTGTATAGATTGGAGAGTGTCCATTAAATCATTGTAGTATCTTGGAGATATGAATTCTTGATCTTGATTAATTTTGGAATTGCTTCTAACATGCTTTGGATCAAGTTCTTGACATGGGTCAGTTTCAAAGGATGGATTTATTATAAAGGGTTCTTGGATGTCTTCATTAGGAATGGGAAGTGGCTCAATATCCTCTTGATCTTTGGGTGAATTTGGATCAAGTGTTGAGTTGAAGATTCCTTCCATATTTGCAACCATGAGGTCGAAGGATGTCAATGTCTTGGAAAGGATCATTGCTAGACTTTGGTGAAATATGTTGATCATGCTTTGGAATGAATTCTTGAGATATGTCATCTAACTCATTAGGTGATGTAGAGACATTTTCAATATTATCATTGGTCGATGGATCATGGATTATGGGATTAAATAATGTTAACACTCCTTTGAATTGATCATTGTTGAATATTGTTGAGGGGTATTTATCATGATAAAAAAGTGACTCTTGATGTATGTTGAGTTGTTCTTCAGATGAGATAAAAAAACTTCAAGGTGCTCATTGATGGATGGATATTCATCATTGTTTTCAAAAATTGAGGTGGATAAATTGTCAATGCTATCACTAGTGGTTGAATCTTCATCATTGTCCTCAATAGTTATTATTTTTTTATCAATAAGGTCTTGGATGATATTTTTGATTCAAATACAATTTGATGTTGTGTGTCCCTTTATTTTGTGAAAATCACAAAGGTGCTTCTTGTTATACCATGGTGGTTTAAATTGAGGCTCTTGATAATTTTCATAAACAGATATTTTGATGAGATTTTCTTGTACCAAATATTGCATG
The DNA here is from genome assembly GCA_007258455.2 of Sequoia sempervirens. NCBI lineage: Eukaryota > Viridiplantae > Streptophyta > Pinopsida > Cupressales > Cupressaceae > Sequoia > Sequoia sempervirens. Next base: position 74,563,849 of record VDFB02179234.1, read on the forward strand.
ACTGATTCAATTGGTTCCACAAACGATGTGTATTTTCATTTGTTACCTTGTGAGATTTTTACTTTAAATTGAGCTTGTGGTGATTGATTTTGGAGATGTGTGTTTGATCTTTGATATGCGGTGATTGATCTTTGAGATGTGGAGGTTGGGTTTATTGTTGATCTTTTTGATCTTGATATCCAACCTCTTGACATTGGAGATATTGTTCTTGATGTGGTTGTGGAGACAACTCAATGCTTTGATGACATGATTTAACTAATGGAAGAGTGTATTGATTTTGGGGTGGAGATGTCTCTTGGCACAATGAATCAACTATTTTGGTAAGTGTAGCCATTTTATCTCACAAAATTTGATCTTGATTTTGATCTTCACACCCTTGATATAGTTGATTTGGTTTTTGAGAAAGCATATTTGGAATGTATACTTATGGTGTTTGTATGGGATCATGGACAAATTGATTTTGGACAATGTTATAATTTGGGATGATGTTTAGATTTGGCATTATATGTTTAAATTGAACATCATTGTGGTTGAGAATCATATTGCCTTGATTTAGGTAACTTTGATTTTGAATGATGTTACCTTGAATTGGATCAATATATGGAGTTGTTAACATATTGTTTGGAATTTGAATATCATTTGTATGATTCACAAACATATCTATCCCAAAGTTTACCAAGTGTGGATTTGAAATGTTCATGTTTGGTGAACTTGTGCTTGGTATATTCACATTTGTTAGGTATGGATTTGGTGGAATAATGTTGTTTTGTTGAAGAATCATGCATTTATTGTTTTGTTGATAGATTTGTAGGTTTGGACTTTGATTTAAATCTACCATAGGGAAAAGTGTTCCAAAATTTAGATTTGGCATACTCACATTTATTGTATCATTGAAGTTTGTAGGAGATAATGATGTCATGTATGGATTGTATAAATGTGAGTTTTGATAATCCATTGGTTTTGTAAGGATTTGATAGTTTGGTGGACTTAGATCACTCATGATGTATGGAGAAATTTTATATTCCATTTTCTTCTTGTGTTTTGACCCTGTTGACCTCTAAGGGATTTAGGACCAATGATGAGATGAAGGGTGAAAGGGGTGAATGATATGGGTGTTGAAATTTTAGGAACTTTGCATCAATGATAGACTTTAGGATTTTATTTTGATTGTTTTGATTAGACAATGAACTTGTGAATCCCAATATGTTAGATGTTATCTTAAGATGAATTTGTTTAAAAGGGTGATAATTTAACTAAATGTGTGAGGAAGGATTCATCCATGCACACCTAACTAAACTTATGATTTTGATTTCGTTTAAGGGTGTACCAAAGTCTAGATAATGATGTTTCCAAAGTTCTAAAGTTGTTTGTGGGATGGAGATGATAAATGTCTGGGATGGATGAAGAGGTTCCTAAATGAACCTAAGAAGGACTTGTTTACTAGAACATGATAGTGAATAACATACTTTACCCTATGAGTAGTGCAAACCAAAATACCAATGTTTTTCTTGGAAGACCATAAGACAAAAGATAAAAATCACATTTGTAGAGTTTAATTGATTTAATCTAGGTTAATCAATTCCTTTTACCACAAACACTTGCTTGCTTATATTTTCAAACTAAATATCTATGTCTCAATTTCTTTTCATCCCACAAAGTCCATTATGTGGAAATTAAGAAAATCAAGGAAATAGTTCCCTAATGTTGACTTTAGTGAGAGAAAATTGAGATATAAATCCAAATACTTAGAAGCCTCTAAGGATAGAATCCATTGCTCGGACAAGCAGTAGAATTTAGATTTTTTAAAAGGTATTTGCTTTCTCTAAAGGTTTGAAATTTTGATGACTTTGTTGAATGTTTTTTTTCAAGATTTTGGATCCAAGCAATGTGTGTAACTGACTCAAATATTGCACAACCCTAGGATGGAAGAGAAAATATTTATTGAGTTCCCACTTGGATAAATCCAACTACACTTATTCAGAGTGGATGACTATAACCTTGACCACACTGGCTCCCCTCCACGACACACACTTCTCGGGTCAGCCAAGCTTTAGTTCTCATGAAAATCCCATGACAAACTTTTCATCTCTATAAAGAACTAAAAGTATGTGGGATAGCTCCAGAGGTTCGACCTCCTGACACCAACAAATATTGTGATTTTTGGCTACTACACAAGGGTTCATAATAAGGGCTTCTAGTTCAAAGGACACAATGATAAAATCCCTCAAGAGGTCTCCCAACCATTGGAACAAGGGCTTTACACATCCTAAAGATACTGGGGGAGAGCTATCATGCATCACTAAGTTGAATGCAAACTTTCCTTGCAACCACAAATTTGTATAGAAGTTTGGAAGAGCCTAGCTTATTCTCATTACCACTTGGGTCATTCCTTTTGGGTGAGTACTATTTTCCCACCAAGGAAGGCCCTCTAAAGGTAAAAAAAAGTGAGTAAGTGCATCCGTAGTTTGATCAATCTTTGTTTGCGTGAACAAAGAGAGAACACACACAATATACTTATCTCACACTAGCAAGATTTGTTCAATTTTTAAGAGACCAAATTGAAGTGTGGAGGAAATATTTTAGACAAACTAATATCACCAAAATACTTTTGATTCTCAAGTAAAGCACGAGAGAAATGCATACACCTTTAAATGATATTAGTTTGTAAAAAAGATTACAAAACAAGAAAGAAACATGTTCATTTTAGATTTCAAAAGCAGTAATGGGTTCCTTTTATAGCACCAAGATGAAATATTTGGAGTTGTTTGTTCAATTCTTAAAACCCAAAACCAAATTGAGTGAGTTTTTAATGTTATTTTTAACCCTTTGATTGTTCCTTTTAAAACCCAAAAAAAATGTATTTGAGTCCTAAAACTGAAGATAACAATATCCTAAAGACGGGATTATAAATTCTCCCAAAGTGTTTAAAAACACTTGTTTCAATCATGAGATAATGTCATAGGAAGCCTTATCCTTGTTTCCTCCTTCCCTTCTTGATCACCTCAACCTACAAAAGCTGGTCAATCTATAGAAAATAGAGCCACAAAATAGGATAAAATTTCAAGGTGACAAAAAAAAGGAACATGTAAAAATAAACCTGAAAGTTGACCTTTTACCCCAATCCAGCATCGCAATCCATGAAGGCATCATTTTTTGGAGATTCAACGTCACTCTATTGAAGTTAGCGTTGCTCTATGGAGAAATAGAGACAATGATTGTGTCAGTATTTTTTCACAGCATCACCCTTTGGGGTTTGATAGATCTAGCCCTTAGGATAATCATTGTAGTGTCACTCTTTGGAACAAAGGCAACATTGCTATATACCAGCACTTGACTGATATTGTTGATGTTTGTCCTTCTCAGCATCGTTGTTTCTTGAAAGCACACAAAATTGAAAAAAATAATGGAATTGACTAAAAAAATGTGTTAATTTTGAAATATTTTCCCTCCCTCTATCACCAAAATGTGAATGGTTGATCTAGACCTGCTCCAACATGAAAAAAAAATCAAACATTAGTCAATAAACAAGTCTATAACAAACATTCCCCATGAAATTCATTCAAACACAATGAACGAGAAAACAAGATAGAATATCAAATGAAAGCTAATGAAATCTTATTCAAAATACTGAAACCAACATCCCATGCGGGAATTGGTGCTTCTTTGATGTGGAAAGAATCCCTTTTCCCAATTCCTTGATAAGCTTGATGATGATTGTGTGCTCCTTGATTCAAAATGTTGATAACTTTGCTAAGATTGATGAATACTATGCTAACATGGATGAAATGTGGATGGAAATGGATACTTTGAATTCAAAATGATAAAAATAACCTTGCATAATTTTTTTGAATGAATGTGTATTCAAATGAGAATAATGATATTACATGGATTGTGGATGGAAAATAAAATAGAGGAGGCCTCTATTTATAATGGAGAAGGATCAAAGAATGACAAATAGGATGAATGTGGGATTAACATTTGAACCAATGCAATTGTGCCACTTGTCAACATGCTAATGAAGGTGAGTGGAGTACATTTTGAACAATGTGCATGTTTAATGCATGTAGGTGGAATTTGAAATTCAAAATATGGCTTGTGTAAGAAGAGTTGTAAGTGGAGTTAATGCCAAGTTGGCTAAAGGAGATGACATGTAAGAGCCTTAAATGCCAAGTTGGAGGAAAAAAGTCCTTTGGGAGGGAGAATTCAAATAATTGGAATATTTGAAGAATATGCCACATTTTAATGAAAATGGAGGAATTAACAAATCAAATAAATTGATTTACATGTGCAACTTACAAAAGCGAGAGGAATTGAGGATTAGTGTTAGGAGTTAATTAAGATTAATTAACTTAGATGAAGTTAGTTTGATTTGAAATTTGATTTAGATATTTAGATTTATTTAAATCAAATGAGAGGATATTGTAGGATTAGCAATTTAATTAAATAACTTTGATTTATTCAATTAAATTAAGAACAATAGGATTTAATTAAATAAAGTTGATTTATTTAATCAAAGAGGAATTTTGATGAATTAATTAAATAAAGATTATGATGGAACTTCAAATTTTTCTCCTTATGTTTCACTCAGGCCCTTCCTTATGTCACTGGTCTTTCATGGTGTTGGAATTATTTTTCCTTGGGTTTAGGTTTAACTTTATATTCATGTAAAACCTTTATGTTTATTTTATGCCTTGGTTGGGATCTATTTTGTTGTTACTTCTTGAAGGCTTTTAAAACAACTTGTGCCCCATCATTTTGTCTAGGCTAGGTCCTTTTGCTCTTAATGTTTTATTTCCTTCGTGGGATTTTATTTTCCCTAAGTCTTGGATGACCCTGTGCTTCATCATTTTAAAACAACTTATGGCACTATTTACCATCTACCTAGTAATTCCCCCTTGTCCTATTAATAAATGTTTTATTTTGTAGAGGGATCAAATTCATCCTATTGTTGATCAATTTCCTTCAAATATTAATGGTTGTCTGCCATCGCGTGATCGGGAATTGCAAGATCTTTATCGATCGTGATATCATAGGAAAGCACCATGTGCCCTTTCTGAAGGATGAAATTTATGCAACCGTTGATCAACTACTGTTTGATCTCAGTCATTCCCCGCCATCCCACGATGACCCCACCACAGTGCTTTGGTTGATTGCGATATCGCGGGAGGGCGCCACATGTCCTATCTAGAGAGGCTGAAGGTGATAAAGTTTGAGTGACTGTTGATCAAATATTGTCAAGATCAATAGTTTCCCTCCATCGTGTGATCTGAAGTTGTGGGATCTTTACTAATCGCAATATCATGGGCAGGCACCGCATTTCTCATCTGGTGGAGCCAAAGGAACAATGAAATACTTTAACCTGTTTTTAATATGTTATGTTGTGGGTTATTAAAGTGCTTGTGTGATGCACGTGCTTCAAACCGACGGAGATGTTATGATATTAGTGGAAAAGTTGCTTGATATTTAATGGTAAGGCTGCCAACTGTGTTGAAGGAATGAGATCCTACTGCTCAAAGTTAATGATCAGTGACCTATGACTTTGCTTTTTTCTTGACTGAGAGGATACATGAAGGGCTGTCAAAGTTGCAGAAAAATGATACCAACACTCAATTATTTTGATATTCTATGCTAATGCATATGTTCTTGTTCAAGAATGTTGATTTCTTCTCTGAAAAGATGAAATTAAGGCAATCGGTTGATGGAGAATGATTGCCAGTATAGATATGGGCTGCAGATTTATCTTGTAATAAGTAAAGCACTAGTTATGTGTAATTTGATAATTGTGTTGCTTCTAGATTTAGGGCTATATTGATGGTGAATGTACCAAGGATCCATGAGGAATTACATTATTTCCTCAGGCCAAAGGGGAGGAAGCCTAAATTGAAAGTATTCCATAACTGGGGTGACATTATCCCATACACAGTTAGTACTGTTTTGAGAGTATATGGTTTTCAATGAACCCCCCATATACTACCATTCAATGTGCCACCAAGAATGGGATTTGAAAAAGTTATTTGGAAAATAGGTTGTATCGATGAGGAAAACCTCACTAGGAGGAGTAAGGGAACATTTTTCCCTGATTATACAGTGGTGTCTAAATTTTTCTTTTCAAAGCGAGGCTAGGTGCATTTTGATAAATTCGTTGATGATTACCATTTGAGGTGTGGTCCAAAGTGGCAACATGATCCTAAGGGTCTCTTTGCTCTTTTAAGAAAAATAATAAAAGTTGGAAAGCTTGTGCATGAGCTCAACTTTCCTGAGGACCAGATTAGAAATGAGTTCGACCTAAATAAGTAGGAGTTAAACAAGGAGAAATGGATAGCTTATGATAAGCTATTGGATATTGTGCACAAAATGGATCCCAAGTATGATCCATTATTAGAGTTTAGTCCATACCATAAGAAAATTGATTTTCTAATGGAGAACTTCAAAGAGATTATGGGAACTTAGAGAACAAAAAGGGTAAAATTGGAACTAATTTTGGGTATACAAGAACAAGGTGCCAAAGCAATTGAAACAAGGCCATCATACCAGCCTACAGAAAGGTGGCCCATTTACAAAAGGAAAAAGGATAGAAGCAATGATGAAGAGGTCGTGGACAAAAAGGGGAAGCAAGTAATGGAATTTCCTTCATGGCCAGGTACAAAATTCAAAGTGCCTGGGGCAATCATTATTGATTTAGAATCATCACCAAAAGATAATCCCTCACCACCACCATTTGAGCCAAGCCCTAAGAGGCAAAAAATTGATCAACCACAGGAGGATCTGATGGATGAAATTATAATTACTGATCAGGAGGTGCAAGTTGGTATGCCTTCCCCTCCTAGACTAGCTAAATTGGTTTGATCTAATTTAGATATGAAAGGAAAAAGTGTACAAGATGCAAGAATGGAGGAATGTAAGGAGTTTCTAGATGACAATACATTTGTAAAAAATCATGTATTCTTGCAATTGGTATGGAGGATGAAATTTAAAGAGTATCAAGATAAATGTAAGAAGAGATGAGAACTAAGACCTAATAGGTCAGACCAGGAGAATGATGTGGAAGTAAAAGTTGAATTAATGGAAGAGTTCAAGAACATCACTCCTGAACAAGGAAGAAAACTGGTGATTCAAGCTGGTGTATTGATTCTACCTAAATGGGACATTGCATATGTTGTAGCATTTAATGCTATTCTAAAGTCCAAGAATCCTTTGCAAGACTCTGAAGAGGAAGTCAAGGCAACATTGCAAGATTCTGCCTTCAGTGAGGGATATGAAACTTTGGAAAATTGGCCATTGGTTCCTCAAGGAAGAAAGCCAAATGTTACAAATATTAATCCAAATTTAAGAGTAGGATTAATAATAAAAATAGCTTCAAAGACCTCAACCACCGAGGCTACTAATTTGACTGTGAATTTGGCCAAATTGGTCCAAAAGACTGTTGAAAGGGAGGAGGCTGAAAAGAAGAACCTAATGGAGAAGTATAACTTCTTGATTGAGGAATACAACAAGATGCAGCAAAATAATATTGCGTTGTAGACTGAGGTGGAAAGGTTTAGGTATAAGTAGATTGGGGAGACATCAAGTGCTTTGGGGACCAGTACATTACCTTCCACAGCAGGGTCAATGCCTCCTACTTCTACAATTGTTTCCACACCAGGGTCTCCTTGTCAGAATCTTACCCTCACCCCTTCTTTAGAGGAAATTGATGAAGAAACAGAGTGCTCTGTTGATCCTACAAAGAAGCAGCTCTTACAGAGAATTGATGAATTGCAGACATCATTAAAGGTAAGTGAGGAGGAATCTCTTTCAAAGAAAAAGGAGATTGTTACTACTATCTTGAGGCATTTAAATGAAAAGGTTGATAATAAATTGCTATCTATACATTCTTTATATTCTTTGTTGTTAGATGCAATAAAGAATATTGATAGGGATCATGAGGTGGTGATACCATTGATTGAAAATTGCATCCCTAGGGCCAATGGATTGGATGTCATGTATAAGGCATCAAGGTTTGATACAAATAGTAGGCCCCAATCATTAAAGCCTACTCAAGTATTAGTTAAGTCATTGCAAGGTTTTTAGACCCTACCAGATGATTGGAATAGGAAGATTAGCGAGTTGATGAAGAATTCCAATGATTGGGGTAACACATTTTTACCTGATATAATTGATGAGCAGGGGAAAATCAAGTCACTCCAACAATGGTAGGATCAAGCAAGTGAGGTCATCAATGATCAAATTAAATTAATTTGTGATGACTCAGATTATGATTTGTTGGTGAGTTGTATGGATAAGATTATTAGCAACAACTCATTCTTGGAATCTTTTTAAAGGCATGCAAATCAGGTAGCGGTAAAGTACACATCTTATAATGCCAAGGTGAATGAGGTAATTAATTTTCACTAGCTGATTGATGAAGAATACTAGAAATGGGTAACTAAATATTTGACTAAGGAAGAATAAAAGAGTGGATTACTAACGGGTGGTAAATCAGATGTTGTGGTTACAACGGTTCTATTTTTGCATTGATGGCATTCTGGGTGTGGGTTTCTTGTGGTTTTTGTTGTTGCATCAACTTTTCTCAGCTGACATGATGAACAAGAATATTCTCTAGGGTGATGGCTATTGTAAAAAAAAATTGTTATATCACCAGGTGTGCCAATTGGCTGGTGATGTGTACTTTTTGTCCTGATGCTTGTTTGCTCCTTTGTTTTCTATAAGAAGGATTTTGAGGCCATAAGTACAGGTTAGCAAGTTAGATAATTTTTATCAAGTCTAGGTGAAGTTGCAGAGAAAATTGTAAATTCTGATGGTTTTAGAGAGAAATACAATTTAGATTTTGAATCATTTTGTAGCAGATTTTGAGTTCATGGGGATTTAATGTTGCATAACAGTACTATTATTTGAATTGAAATGATAAAATTCAAGCTCATGTATCTCCATTGTACATGCATATCTGAACTTTGAATAAAATAAGGGTTGTTTTCTCCATCTCACTGTTGTGGTGTGTATGATTCTATTTTAGCTTTAATTCAAGGAATTAATTAAAATGATTGAATGGGATTGTAGGTAGATGTGTTCTGTATAAGGATTTGATAAGTAGGATTGAGTTAGAATACATATTGATGAGATTACAATGTAATTTCATCAAGGATTTCATGTGTTATGTGTTAGATATGTCATATACCCATAGATGCTTATGAATTTGACTCTGCCAATGGATAAATGACACTGATTTAAGCTGTAATTATCCGTATGATTCAGTATTTGTTTGTCTATGCCTAGTGGTTGCTACAAATTTAAAATCAATGACTATCTTATACTATGGATTGTGTTTAGTTATCTCATGCTCTAGGTAGCTAATATTATCGATGAACAACTGATTCTATTCAATATTATCCTATCATGTTTAGCTATTAAGTGGGATTATCTATTATTATTAATGTTGTTTATGATAATGGTGCAAAGGTTGTAAACACAATAAGGGATTACCCTCCTGGGTCTTGTAGAGCCCGAAGTGTAGGAGGTTTGTTTAAAGTCCTCATCAATTGGTCCAGGTCCTTTGAGATGCCCTTAATTGGAATTGGTAATTCTATAGGTAGATTAGAAGATCAACTTGGTTACATTGTAAAAAGAAACCAACAAAATGTTGACTCTACTGGGGAGCTAATATTAATATTTCTTGTCAGTGTGTCGGTTGTCCATTTTTTATAGAGTTTTCATAGTATTTCTATGATTTGAAGGTTGAGCCTATAATTTTGTGTTAGGTTTATCCACTTGTTCTATTTTTATAAGCGTAAAGAGTTATGTTGTAAATAACTTTTGTGTGTTGTCAGTACAAGGTTCCAAAGGTTTTCATTCTAAACCATGTGTCTTTAGGTATTTGGTATTCCCAAGAAAATTGGGTGGTGACTCTGAAGTCTCTGCACTGGTGTGCATTTTATTTTGAAAGGTTTATTATAAATGGAAAGAACTTTTGGACAAGTATGAAGAATTAAGAACACTAGGTTAGTCATGAAGAATCATTTGTAACAGAAATTGGAAGGTGAACTTCCCAAAGTGAAGAAGAAGGACTGGATAAAGAAAAGAAAAAAATATAGTAATGTTACTCCCACATCATAGGACTCTATACACCAAGGTAAAAGTAAGCTTTTACACCCTATCCCTGAGAATCTTGAAGAGGTTTCTAGAAATTATGAGTCAGACAAAGGTGGATTTTTTGATTCATTATTTGATACACCAGTTCAAGAAGATGTGACATGTCAGAATAAAGGGCTTGTTAGTGTCAAATATGCTGAAAAGAGAAGAGGTAGGAGTAGAAGTTGAAGACATTATAAAGAATGAACCAATGATGTGCCTCCTCCTCCTGCTAAAAATGATGTAAACCCTTTATTCTTTGAACATGTACTGGAAGAGGTCAATCTAATAGACCTAGATGATACATCAAGTTCCGATGTGACTTTGCCTGACCCTGACGATGTTTTTGGAGACATTAATTCTTTGAGGTTGGAAATCCAAAAGCAAGATGAGCTTAGGAAGAAGAGAGAAAAAGATAGAGAAGTAGAATTGAGGGATGTTGTGATTAAAAGGGATAGGTTGATGGGACAGTTCATAACAATGAAGCACCTGAACCAAGCAAAACCTAAACCAAGTGTTGAGGGTCTGGTTGTACAAAAGATTTCTAATAATGAAGCAAAACCTATGTCTAAAGAAGACCTTGGAGCTCCTAGTGAGGATAAGGAAAAACCCAAACCTGCTGACCCAAAACCCTCAAATCATGTTAAGTCTCAATTGATTAATACAAACCTTAAGCATGTCGTGGATAAGGGAAAACAAAAGGTTGAGGGGATTAAAATAAATGATAAAGTGACTCCCCATTCCACTCAACAAGATCTCCAGCCACATGTGTCATTTGAAACAAAATATTCCTTAGGAAAGGAAAGGAAGGAGAGTGAGGCTCTGGCAGAAGAGTTGGAGAGAATAGAGATTGTGGCTGCAAATGTAGAAATGAAGAGGAAAATAAGTTTCCTAAAGATGTCAAACATGGATGAGGCTACACAAGCTGCAACCTCATCAAATCACCAATATGTTTTAAAGGGCGGTCCTAAAACTAATCCAGATCCCACCATAAATAATTATAGCTTGAAGACTCATGCAAATAGGTCTATAAATCCAAATCAAGATGGTTCTAGAGTGCAAGATTTAGGGAATGGTGTTGATCCTAAGGTGAATGAAGGATTATTTCAATGACGACATATATAGTTGGAAAGGTATAGGCCATTATTCTTCGATGGTATCCCTGATTATCCAAATCCCATCCCTGTTGACTTGAGAGAAAAGATGAATAATTTTGTTGGCAATAATGTGGTAACAGCAGAGGAACACTTGAAAGCTTTTATGGATATACTAAATGATTATGAGGTAGAACATGAAGATGTTTTAATGAAATTGTTTGTACAATCTTTGGTAGACGATGCGAGGTATTTGTATAGAGGTCTACCTAATACTAGTATTGGTTCATGGGATGAGTTTGAGAAGTGCTTCAAGGAGCAGTATGATGATAAAAATAATTCTAGTTTTATGTTAAATGAATTTGATAACATCAAGAAGTCATTGAATGAGCCAGTGACAGAGTTTAATTTAAGATTTTAGAAAGCAATGTATAAATTGTTTTAGGTTTTAAGGCTTGATTAAAATGTTTGTTTAACTACATATTTCAATGCTTTTGATGATAAAATGGCATATCTCCTAAGAGATAAGGACCCTCAAACTATGAGGGATGCATTTAGGGTGGCTATAAATATTGAAAGTAACAGAAGAGCTTTTGGGAAGTATGGTAGGAGAGAATAACCTACACTTTTGAAAAATCCTAAGAATAAGACTGAGAAGATTCCAGCTACAAAGCCCAAGGATGATGAAAAGTGGGAAAAGGCTTACAATACTCTGAAAGACATAAAGAAAAATTTTGCTAAGCAAGAGAAGGGTATATGAAGTGCAAGGAAACCTTATAATAAAAATTATAAGCCACTCAGGTTGCAAAAATATCCTTATAATACAAATTGGAAAGATGGAAAACCAATCCTACCTAGCCAGAAGCCTAAAACTTATCAACATATGCCATACCCCTTGCAAAAACATTCAGTGAATCTAGTACCAGATAGACCATCGTGTGAAGTGTGTGAACATCCACAAGATCAAAATTATTGTGGTGTTGCTTAGTTGCTTGTTACTGAGGAAGTGGAAGAGGATGTTCATGACTAAACATCAGAATATGAGCAAGATGATGTAGTTGTTTGTATGGCCTGATCATACATTGATCAGGCAGGATGTTCTTATGACGATGAAATACAGGAAGTTGATGTGGATAATCAGAGGAAAAGAAGTGAGATGTATCATCAATAGATTTTTTCTAATGAGGAAGATGATTTTGATCATAATACTAGCAATATGGAATAGGCTAAAGATTCATTATCCTTAAGGAGACCATCAGAAGAAGAGATTGCAAGATTTACTGAAGAAATGGCTGCTCAAATGAGAAGTTCACTTAAATTGAGAAATAGAACTATGGGTGGTGAACAGGGTAAACCTATTGGCCTGTTTATTAAATGGGAAATCTTTAAAGAACTGTATGATAGATTCAGGGGCATCAAATAATCTCATGCGGGTCAAAATAATGGAGGCAATGGGTTTGACAGTAGATACTACTCAAGGTAAATGTTATGCTATGGATTCAAGAGAAGTGCCAGTTATTAGAACTATCAGAGCATTGCCTTATAAATAGACTCAGTACCCTAACAAGGATTTAGTCATGATTGTATTGGTTGCAAACATCCCACCTCATTTTGGAATGCTATTGTCAAGAAAATGGACTGCATCAATGGGGGGTAACATGCATTGTGATTTGTCATTTGCTACTTTCTCCATTGATGGTAAGGATTTCAAAATTGAAAGGGAATAAAAAGTACCTCATATGATTGAGCATGGACCAATTGAAAATATGACATGTTTTATTGACAGTGGTATAGATGAGTTCAGGTTTGAGGAATTCCCTTGCAATTGTGATAAGCCTACTACATTGATTGATAGAAAAATAAAACATTTGTCAGAATCTGATGACTTGTGGACTATGTATTTTGATGGCACAAGTTCAAAGGAAGGTTCTAGTGTAGGTTTTTTTGTTAAGATCACCAAGTGGGAGGACATTCAAGTTCTTTTTTACTTTGTTATTTGAATGCACAAATAATGTGGCAGAGTATGAAGCCTTGTTATTGGGGTTGAGATTGGCTGAAAAACATGGGATCAAGAAGCTCAAGGCAATTGGGGATTCCAACCTTGTGGTATCCCAAGTTAGATCCAAGTATGTATCAAATAATAAGAGGTTGAAACAACATAGGAATGTTGTTTGGGATGAATTGGAGAGATTTGATGCATTTGGCATAGGATGGATGGAGAGAGGTCACAATAAGGTGGAAGATTTATTGGCTAATATTGTAGTAAAACTAGATTATATGTCTTATGCTGGAATTTCAAAGGTTGAGGTGCAAACTAGGCCATTTGTTCCTTATAACATAAAAAATTGGCAATTTTTTGATAATGATGATGATATATTGAGATTTTTGAATTGTATGGGTGAATATGAAAATCAAGAAATTGACTTTGGAGCTTTTGTTGAAAATATTGATGGTAAGGATACTATATTTGGAAATGAGGTCATTCAGTTAAAGACACACAATTCCCAAGGGTCTAGTTGTACTAGAAAGAGTGTTTGATAATCAAGATAAAACAAAGGCTAATCACACAGCTTCCCATCTTGATGATTTGGAAGAGATAAATCTTGGAATAGAAGCATCCCCAAAGAAGGTGTATATTGGAAAGAAAATGTCACGAAGGGTGAGAAGGATGCTAATTGATTTATTAAGGAAGTTTAGGAATGTGTTTGCATGGTCCTATGATGATCTTAAGGCATACAGGGAGGATCTTTTCAAACATGAGATTCCTTTTCGTGATGATGCTAAGCCATTCAGACAAAAGAAAAGGCCTATTAATCCAACTTTAGCCCCCAAAATGCAAGAAGAATTAATGAAACTAAGGGATGTAGGAATCATCAAGTCAATTAGACATTCATCTTGGGTATCAAACTTGGTACCAGTAAGGAAGAAAAATGGAGACATTAGGTTATGTGTAGATTTTAGAAATTTGAATGTGTCTTCATTAAAAGAAAATTATCCATTACCTAATATGGAAGCCACGTTGCAAAGGGTGACAGGTTGTGAGTTAATGTCTATGGTGGATGGTTTTTCAGGTTATAACCATCTCATGATCAAAGAGTCTAAGAATTTTAAGACAACTTTCACCACACCATAGGGAACATATGTTTATGTAAGAATTCCGTTTGGTCTAACAAATACAGGGGCTACTTTTCAGAGAGCCATGGATGTGGCATTTTCATATTTCATTAACTTGTTTTTGGTGATCTACCAAGATGACTTGACAACATATTCTAAACAGGAAGAGGATCATTGTGAGCATCTAGAGAAGGTATTCATTAGAGCTTTGGAGTATGGTATTTCTTTGAATCCAAAGAAATGTGTGTTTGGAGTACTAGAAGGAAAATTATTGGGACATATTGCTTTGAAGGATGGAGTAAAAATTGATCCAGAGAGGGTAGTTCCAATTGATAATGTTCCACAACCCAAAAATTTAAAAGGAATACAATGTTTCTTTGGACAAATAAAATTCTTAAGGAGGTTTGTGACGAATTTTGTTGAGATAGTTCGCCCTATTTCCAAAATGCTAAAGAAAGGAGCCAAAGTTGAATGGGATAAGGATTCTGTGTAGGCTTTCCGAGCCATTAAGCAATCAATAAAGGAGGCTCTTGTGTTAACAAACCCTAATTTTTCCAAACCATTACAGAGTTTCTCATTTGCTTCATTCCACACAATTGCAGCTGTCTTGTTACAAAAGAATGCATAAGGTTTTGAACAACCTATAGCCTTTTTCAGAAAATCTTTACATGCTGTAGAACTTAAGTATGATATAAATTAAAAAAAGGCATATGCACTTGTAAAAATAGTAAAGGATTTCAGGCCTTATTTGATGGGAGCTACTGTAATTACCTATGTGCCTAGTGTTGTTGTTAAGGACATCTTCACACTACAAGAACTATCAAGAAGAAGTTGTAGGTGGATAAATAGGATTCAAGAATTCAATATTGAGGTTCAGATTTCTAAACTAGTAAGAGGACAAGGATTGGCCAAGCTTATGTCCCAAAGTAATCTGGAAGCAAATCGGATAAATTTTCTAGAAGAGGATAATAGATCACATATATGTGATATGGAGCATTCTAAATGGTATAAAGATGTGATATATTATTTGCAAAGAATGAAATGTCCTGAAAAGTTAAGTGACAATGAGAAAAGAACATTGAAGTTACATGCTATCAAATATTTTATCATAGATGGAAAGCTCTAGTGGAGAAATGGAGAAGGTGTCATGCTGAAGTGTGTTGACCAACATCAAGCAAAAGAACTTCTGAGTGAGATGCATGGTGGAGTTTGTGGAGGACATTATATGGCTAAAACAACTACACATAAGATAATGAGGGTTGGATTTTGGTGGCCTATAGTTTTTAAGGATGCACACCAACTAGTGAAGACATGTGATGCTTGTCAACGTTCCTCTGATAAGTTAAATTTTTTTGGTAACTTTCCTCTAAAACTAGTTATAGTACAAGCCCTATTCCAACAGTGGGGTATTGATTTTGTAGGAGAGATAGCATGCAAATCTAGTGGAGGCCACTCATGGATATTGGTGGCCACTGATTATTTCGCCAAGTGGGTGGAAGCAATTCCAACAAAGAAATCCACTAGTAAAGTAGTAATTGACTTCCTGATGAGCAACATATTGACTAGATTTGGGTGTCCAGAAAGGATTGTATCAGATAATGCAATGTGTTTTAGGTCTGAGGAATACATAGAATTCTATGAGAAGCATGGAATCCAAATTTCTTATTCATCACCATATCACCCATAGGGAAATGGAAAGGCATAATAAAGGAAAAAAAGCTTGATGAAGATCATTAAAAGAATCCTGGATCAGAATAAAAGGGCTTGGGATTCTATGTTGAGATTACCAAGCTGGGAAAATAGGGTAACTTTGAAGAAAGCAATAGGTTGTACCCCATTTGACTTGGTTTATGGGATAAATTCTAGGTTGCCCCAAAATAACTTAATGGAAATGTATAAGTTTGTCTAGATGTATGATAATGAAATTGATGATGAGATGCAATTGAGAGTGGAAGCTCTTATAGAATTAGATGAAACTAGGAGGGAGGCACAAAAGAGAAATGCAAGTTGCAGTTGCAAGTAAAGAATTTGTATGACAAGAGGAAAACTACTAGGAGTTTCAAAGATGGAGATTTGGTTTTAATGTGGAATGCCAGACTATAAGATAAAGGGAAGCATGGGAAATTTGATGCAATCTGGTTGGGTCTATTTTTTATTAATGGTAAGTGGGGTGAAGATTCATACTTCCTCCAAGATATGACAGGGGATATTGTTGAACTACCAGTTCATGGACAATTCTTGAAATTATACTTCACTTGAAGTATTCTTTTCCATGAACAGTAGTTTATATTTGTATATTTTGTATATATTTTGTACATAGTTTAGGGTTGTTTTGTCCAAACAACCCCTTTTTGGTCATCTCTACATCTTGGTCCCCTCTACCCGAGATTTTGAATTCTCACTTCATTAAAGTGGAATGAACGTCCCCAACTGGAGCCACTGATGGAACTTCAAATTTTTCTCCTTATGTTTCACTCAGGCCTTGCCTTATGTCATTGGTCTTTCATGGTGTTGGAATTATTTTTCCTTAGGTTGAGGTTTAACTTTATATTCATGTAAAACCTTTGTGTTTATTTTACACCTTGGTTGGGATCTATTTTTCTATTACTTTTTGAAGGCTTTTAAAACAACTTATGCCCCATCGTTTCATCTAGGATGGGTCTTTTTTCTCTTAATGTTTTACTTCCTTCATGGGATTTTATTTTCCCTAAGTCTTGGATGACCCCATGTTTCATCATTTTAAAACAACTTATAGCGTTATTTACCGCCTGCCTAGTAATGCCCCCTTGTCCTATTAATAAATGTTTTATTTTGTACAGGGATCAAATTTGCACTATTGTTGATCAATTTCCTTCAAATATCAATGGTTGCCTACCATTGTGTGATCAAGAATTGCAAGATCTTTATTGATCACGATATCACAAGCGGGTACCACGCACCCTTTCTAAAGGATGAAATTTATGCAACCATTGATCAACTACCATTTGATCTTAGCCATTCCCTACCATCTTGTGATGACCCCACCATAGTGCTTTGGTTGATCATGATATCGTGGGAGGGTGCCACGTGTCCTATCTAGAGAGGCTGAAGGGGATAAAGTTTGAGTGACTGTCGATCAAATATTGTTAAGATCAATGGTCGCCTACCATTGCGTGATCCAAATTTTCAGGATCTTTACTAATTGTGATATCACGGGCGGGCACCACGTGTCTCATCTGGTGGAGCCAAAGGAACAATGAAATACTTTAACCTATTTTTAATATGTTATGTTATGGGTTACTAGAGTGCTTGTGCAATGCATGTGCTTGAAATCAACAGAGATGTTATGATATTAGTGGAAAATATGCTCGACAGTTAATGGTAAGGCTACCGACTATGTTGAAGGAATGAGTTATCGCTGCTCAATATCTACGGTTGCCCGCCATCGCGTGATCTATTAAAGTTGTAGGATCTTTAATGATTGTGATATCGCAGGTGACTGCCATGTGGAATTCCCTGGCAACATATGGTATGGTGGACCCCTTGTTACCACGTTGGTGACTGTGTCATCTTGTTTTGAAGACAGTCGTTCAATGATTTGATTCAACTAAAGGATCAACGACTCAAATTTGAATCTGCATCAAATATGGTTGAAGTCGTTCATGCAGCATGCGCGTGAGCTTTAATGGTGGATGAGACACTTACTAGCGTGATTTGATCGAAATGAAATCAATTTTCCTATTTTGTTTGTATCACAAAGCATTCAAGTATTTTGCGGTGAAGTTTCAGAGTCGAAGGAGAAATTGCGAGTCTCTACAACCAGAATTTGGGATTTTTGTGAACAAGGCCATGAGTTTATTTTTTGTGCCTCTTAGTCATTCTGCACTTGAATTTGGGAAAATATTTTCTTTGTTTGTCATTGAGCTTGTTGCTAAATGTGGTAGGGCTATAGTTTAATTATAGATTGTGAGAAATTGTAGTAATTTGTTCTGTAATTTCCTATCTCTAGTTAGTCCTAGCTATTTGAAGTAACATTGTAAAGAAACCCTAGTTTATCTGAGATGTCACCACCCAAGCAACGTTTTGGCCAAATTGACTTTTTAAAAAGAAACATGTATGATAATTTCCTAGATTAGTTTCCCTTCTCAACGAATGATAGAAGGAAGGGATTGGTTCTGATGTGAGGGAAAATCCTAGGGGAAGGGTTAGTATACAATTTCTCTAACATTGCCGATGCTAGGGTTCCTCTCACAGGCTTGGAAATGTTCAGATTGTGGTATGGATAGAGGAATTTTCCTCACCCCTTTTCAAATGGTTGGATGCATGATATGGGGAAGCTAGTGGTACCAAATGTGTTCCCCGATGTAGACCTACTTAGGGTAGTGGCTACAAGATATGACCCTCTCACACGGGTAATCAACAATAATGATGGAGGTTTTTTGCTGAGCATTAATAGAGAAGTTCAATAGATTTTTCACTTGAGTGAACTGAGTGAAGACTTCATTCCTATCAACCTTGAGGAAATGAAGCATGAATATGCTAAGTTGCTTCCACCTCATCTGCCTAGGGTAGGAGGTTCAATATTTCATATCAGCCCCAGTGACCAAGAACATTTCAGATTAACTTGCTTTGCAAATCATTTCTTGGCCACTTTCTATTCATTATGTCAAATTTTGGGTTTTAGCCCTGGTGCGGTGATGCCCATTGCATACATGTTCATAGGGGTACAACTACAACACCCTAACTTCTCTATGACCTATTAATTTTCTTTTTTCTTGACTGAGAGGATACATGAAGGGTTGTCAAAGTTGCAGAAAAATGATACTGACACTCAATTCTTTTGGTATTCTATGCTAATGCATATGTTCTTGTTCAAGAATGATGATTTCTTCTCTAAAAATATTAAATTAAGGCAATTGATTAATGGAGAAAGATTGCCATTATAGATATGGCCTGCAAATTTATCTTTTAATAAGGAAAGCACCAGTTATGTTCAATTTGATAATTTCTTTACTTCTAGATTGAGGGATTGATTGATGGTGAATGTATGAAGGATCCTTGAGGAATTACATGATTTCCCCAGGCCAAAGGGGAGGAAGCCATAATTCAAAGTTTTCCATAACTAGGATGACATTATCTCGTACGCAGTGAGTTATTTTGAGAGTATATGGTTTTCAAGGAACCCCTAATATATTGCCATACAATGTGCCACCAAGAATGGGATTTGCAGAAGTTATGTGGCAAATAGGTTGTATCCATGAGGACAACCTCACTAGGAGGAGTAAGGGAACATTTTTCCCAGATTATAGAGTGGTGTCTGATTTTACATTTTCAAAGGGAGGTTGGGTACATTTTGATAAATTCTTTGATGATTACCATTTGATGTGTGGTCCAAAATGGCAACATGATCTTGAGGGTCTCTTTGCTCTTTTCAGACAAGCAATAAAAGCTAGAATTTTTTTTGCATGAGTTCAACTTTCCTGAGGACTTGATTAGAAATGAGTTTGACCTAAATAAGCAGGAGTTGAATAAGAAGAAATGGATAGCTTATGATAAGCTATTGGATATTGTGCACAAAATGGATCCCAAGTATGATCCATTATTGGAGTTCAGTCCATACCATAAGAAAATTGATTTTCTGATGGAAAACTTCAAAGAGATTATGGGAACTTTGAGAACAAAAAAGGTAAACTTGGAACTCAGTTTGAATGTACAAGAACAAGGTGCCAGACCAATTGAAAAAAGGTCAGCATACTAGCCTACAGAAAGGTGGCCCATTTACAGAACGAAAAAGGATAGCAACAGTGATGAAGAGGAAGTGGACAGAAAGGGGAAGTATGTAATGAAATTGCCTTCATGGCTAGGAACATAATTCAAAGTTCCTGGGGCAATAAAAAATATTGATTTAGAATCATCACCAGAAGATAGTCCCTCAGCACCACCATCTGAGCCAAGCCCTAAGAGGCAAAGAATTGATCAACCATAGGAGGATCTAATAGAAGAAATTATTGTTACTGATCAGGACATGCAAGTTGGCATACCTTCCCCTCCTAGACCAGCTGAATTGGTTTTATTTGATTTAGATATGAAAGGAAAAAGTGTACAAGATACAAGAATGAAAGCATGTAAGGAGTTTCTAAATGACAATACATTTGTAAAAACTCTTGTATTCTTGCAATTGGTATGGAGGATGAAATTTGAAGAGTATCAAGATAAATGTAAGAAGAGAAGAGAACTAAGACCTGATAGGTCAGACCACGAGAATGATGAGGAAGTATGTAGTACTCCTCCATTTCTGGTTATGTTTTTTGTTTGCATGTTTTCACACTGTTAGACTTTGGTACTTTGGTTTGGATATTTTGATCGTTGATTTTGAGCGACAGTGGATTTATTTTGTGATATGATGATACATTGTATGGTGATAATTGATTTCTAAAATGCTTTGATATAGTGTAGATGTTTTCCTTCATATGTTATCGCTGTATATATGTTTATGATGGACTAACTGTTATTTAATTTGTCAGTTTGATGTGACGTGTATTGGTGTGGAGAATGGAATTGCATCACTCATTTGTGAATACCCTGTGATGTTCGTGATTTTCTCCGCACGGTGTGCCTGTATTCTGGATTTTATATATATGCATGTATTTGTTTGGTTGCAGGATTTCAGGTACATGACACTGACTCCACCTAATTATTCAGGTCTAAGCATGTCAAGACTCAACAGAAATGCTGATTGGGAGGTAGTAACATGGTTCATCCTAGACTAGTCTTTAACTCGGTCATAGTACATCGTCAGTTTTGGTTCAAAGTCACAGATGGTCTTGTTTGTCCCTGACTGGATCAATTGCTTGAAAGGAAAATTTTATCATTTTTATGATAGTTTGTTATACTTTAATATACTGTTTATTTAAACTAATTTTTTAAATGTTAGAGAAGTAAGTTTTACATGATATTTAATTTTAAATTAATTAGTTTGTTTGGTTAAATAATTTGATCATAGAGATTAAATTCATTTAATTAAATAAATAAATTAATTAAATTAAAATTGTTTTAAATGTGTGAGAATAGATTTAATTTTAAATTATTTGTTATTTGGGAAATGGCATTTTTAATTATTAAATAAAATTTGCAATTTGGAAATTGAAATTTTTAAAATAAATCAAATGCATGCAAATCTTGAAAGGAAAGAATGCCGAGAAGTTGTTGAAGATATTTTCTTCTTCTCGACATGTGTGCCAGTTAAATTTATTGCTTTTGGTTGAGGAATTTCTCAAAGGTTATCTAGGATTTGGAAAAACACAGAAGGTTACTTTTTCATGGGAAATGAAAATATAGTCTGTTGTTAAAATTTGTTTGAAAGTTTTTTTTTTGAGATATCCCTTGTTGGTATTATTGTATATTTGTGGAAGTTCTCTGGTTTGCATTTTGGGTATTGGTTCTGAGGAAAGGATTTGGAAGCAACATGCAACATAGGCTCTCATCACCAAACAGATTTCAGAAGCTAAGGAAACGGGTATTTTCCTTGTGTTTAAATTTGTTGTTTTTGAAAAAGGATGTCTGAGAAAAGAAATTACAATTAAATTAAATCCCTGTACTTCTCGGAAAAGAAATTGGTTTCTATATTTTTGTTTTGAAAGAATTTGTTGGTTTCAAAAAAAACCTTTTGTAGCTCTCTCTTTGTGGAAAAGTTTGAGTAAGTTTCTATGAGGGAAATCATTGTTGAAAAAGGAAATCAAATCCTCAGGGAATAAATTAGGTTTTCATTAAATATGCTGTGCGTATTTTCCTTTGAAAACCCTGTTGAAATTTTTATAATTTCCCCAATTTCCCCATTGAAACCATGTCGAATTTTCTTAAATTCCCCTCTATAAAACCCTATTAGAATTTAATATATATATATATATATATATTTATATATATATTTATCTTCATATATTAATTGGATTGTGAAGTCTTTGTTTTATAAATACATGAATTTTGTTTTGAAAATCATCGTACGGGTGAAGGTTTTGAACAAGGAATTGTCAAAAAAAAAAAATTATGAAATCGCCGCCTGGGTGAATGTCATCTTTGAAATTTTGTTTGAAAAAAATATTATAATGAATGTTTCGTAGTCGCCATACGACGAATAAAAATAATTTAAAGGAGAATTTTTACTGGTTGAGGTGCATGGGAATGGGGCTACCACAACCTGCCCCACAAGGGACGTGGACTGTGGGCAGCGCCCAGCGCTGCACATAGTCTGTAGCCCCATGGGGAAGGCTGTGAAGCAGCCACTCCCTACAGGGTTTGCAGCACAGCATGGCTGCGATTTATTTAAATCGCATGAAATTAAATTTTTAATTTTATTTTATTTTGATTCCATTTTATGTAATATATCTTTAATATATATTTTATATATAATATATTTATAATATATTATATATATTATATAATATTATAATATATTATATAAGTTTGATATTTGATAGAAATTTTATTTAAAACTTTTTGAAATAATGATTAAAAAAATATATTTATAAGAATAAAATAATTATTTAAATAAAATTATTTAAGTGATTGTTTTATTTTGGAGTAACTTATAAGAGGGTGTTTTAAAATTTGATTTAATTTAAATGAAATATTTTTATTTGATAATTTGATGATTATCTCATTATGTGAAATTCAGAAAGTGAAAATTAGATTAGACGACACAACTTCTTTTAATTGTATGAGAAAAGAATTACAATCAAGCAGTTATAAATTTCATGCTAATTCTTGTCTATGATTGGATTTAGTAAATCAGAATAATAGACATTTATTTTTCTTGATTTGCTTTAATCATGTTTCTTATTGGGCAAAATGGGAAAGTCTTAGATGTATAAGTCTTCCAGAATGATCTGTATAGTAAGGGTGGTGTTATTGTTCAAATGCATTTCTTGAGTTGACCAGGGTAGTGCACATGTTAGAGTATGGTGTATGGACACCTGGTTTATGAATAAAAGTTTTAATGACCATTGTGTGTCATTTGTTATTATGTGATTGAATTATGTGCACATTGTCAACCTTAGTCAAGAAAACTTAGAACTCCTTTGTTATGTTTAGGGGAGTGGCTCTGTGTAAGGGCCGACACACAAAGTGGTGTCAGGGTAACTTACAAAGAGTTAGTAAGTCAGTGATAACTAAACAACACAGTAGTTAGAATTAAAATCCTTAAATAAGATGATTATGCCTCACTTATGGACTCTTGAGCTAATTCAGTCTTGAGTATAAGATGAGAAGGCCTAGAATGAAAAATCGATATCTTGTTACCATAAAAGATATTCAATTCTGCAATGGTTTGCAAATGGGGCTGGGTTTTGTAAGAGGTTACCAGGGTAACCCAAGTTGGGGGCTGGGACCTAGGAAGAAACACTAGGGTAACCTTTGCAATATTGTGATGACACTCCACCTAAAATAATAGTTAACCTTGTGTTCTTTGTATATTCGATTGTCTTAAATCTGGAAGCAATGTAACCATTAGTTAGTAATGTACTTGTGTCTAGGGTTAATAGGTTATGTCTAGGTAACCATAGTACTATCTCCTAGCACGGGGGGTGGACCTACGAGTACCACATGGTTGGGTGGAACGTGCACCTTACTCCATTGGGTCCCCAGTTTATGTTCGTGGCAACGAGAGCTTCATCGATGGAGAGCTCGTACTTGGATACATATGTGTACTTTATTTATTGCATTATTGGAAATCTTGTATTGTAACAACCCTCAATTTTTTATGAGGTGAACATTTGTAAAATGTAATTGTAACTATTATTGATCTACCTCATCAGATGAATGAGTATTGTAATATCTTATCAAATGCAATGTAAGAAATCATATTTGTAATTTAAACTATTTTGAATGGAATTTCAAATGATATGCAATGTTTACTTTTTTAATGTTTATGTTAATTAAATATGTGCAATGCTAAATACTAAAGTCATCTATGGAAACTCAAGTAGTGTAACGTCACATAACTTAGTGAATGTATGCAACTAATTAAGATTAATATTATTACTTAAAAAAAAATTATTACACTTATATACACAATTGCAACATTCCTTAGGTTATAAGATAGGGCATTACAGATTGGTATCAGAGCAAAGGTTTCAAACACTGGATGCTCTGGGTAATCGTGAGCCCATTAGGTTGACCTAGTACGTAGTGTCGCTATCTGTTAACCTTGGTTGATTAGTATCTAAGACTCATTATTATTCATGTGTAGGATCATGCCTAGATGAGGTGGTAGAGGTCGTGGTAGAGGTCGAGGTGGAGGTCAAGGGCCAATCCCTCAGGTTACTCCCCCTCTGAGCCCTCATCAGAGTGATTAGGCAGGGCAGTTGGATCAGAGGAATGAGGGATAGGATTCTGAACATTCAGGAGTAGAGGGTTCACAGATACGTCATTTATTAGAGGAGGTCCTAGCTCGACTTGGACCTAGACAGGAAGTTGAGCAGGAGGTTGTTAGAGAGCATGACAGATATCCTAGGAGAGTAGATTATTCAGTGTATCAAGATGCTATTACTGTAGGACACATGCAGGATTTATTGAGGGCAAGCCTTCCTACTTTTGATGGTACAAGAGGTGGCTTAGAGGTAGAGACCTGGCTACTGGATTTGGGTAGATGCTTCGCCATGCACCCTTACGGTAGCAATACCTGAGCAAGATGCGCTATTATGCATCTGAGAGGATTCGCCTCTACTTGGTGGCGCCTGGAGGAGAAGAAGCTCCACTTAGATATTGGGTCAATGTCTTGGGAGATGTTCCTGGAGAGGTTTAGAGCACGGTTCCTATCGAAACACTGGAGGCAGCGACGGGCTGATGAATTCCATGATCTACGTTAGTTGGCTCTATCTGTTGAGCAATATGAACGTAGATTCTATGAACTCAAGCATTATGCAGGTATTGGCAATGATGAGCCTATGCTAGTACAACACTTCATCAGGGGTTTAAACGCCCGCATTAGTGGTGGAGTCAGAGTCTTTGAGCCAAAGACTATGGAAGTTGCGGTGAAGGCTCGAATAGTGGAAGAGAATCTTGTTATGGTGTTAGGTTGTCACACAAGAGTACAGATTAGCAGTGCTCCTGTAGCAAGTTTTAGTCCACGGGGTGGACAGGCATAGACAGGGGGTTCTTCTAGGAACTGACAGACACCCTCTAAGGGTGGGCAGCAACAGCAGCAACATACACCTCAAAATAATAATATTCCACAACCACAGCAAGGTAATAGCCCTTAGAGTGTGTAGTCTACTATTAGTAGAGGTAGTTTCCAGCAATCCAATGCACCTTCGGGTGGAAGAGGGTATGGTAGAGGCACTGGTTGTTACTCATGTGGACAACAGGGACATATTGCTAGGCAGTGTCCAATGAGAGGTTCTTCTGGTTTTGGGCCTCGACCTACAATTTTAGAGCCTACAGTGGGAGATGCAGGCAGGTCACATAGGGTGTTTACTGTGGTGGGTAACCACCAGGATGAGCACCAGGGTGCAGTTGGAGAGGTTCCTGATGGAGGACTGACATTATTCTTTGGGAACCGTGCACATCCTTCTACATCAGGAGTTGATCCTCAGGGGTCGAAACATTGACTGAGTACTAATTCAGAGGGATCTTAGTGGCTAGTCTTCCATTTTCTTTGGGAGGACCTATTTTAGATGTGTGTGTGTTATTTGTTTTCTACTAGCAGGCTTCCAGGAGTAAGCCTGATCATAGGGGGGAGGATGTAGTACCGCTCCATTTATGCTTATGTTTTCTGTTTGCATGTTTTCACACTGTTAGACTTTGGTACTTTGGTTTGGATATTTTGATCGCTGATTTTGAGCGACAGTGGATTTATTTTGTGATATGATGATACATTGTATGGTGATAAATTGATTTCTGACATGCTTTGATATAGCACAAATGTTTTCCTTCAGATTTTATTGCTATATATATGTTTATGATGGACTAACTATTATTTAATTTGTTAGTCTGATGTGACATGTATTGGTGTGGAGAACTGAATTGCATCACTCACTTGCGAGTGCCCTATGATGTCCGTGATTTTCTCCGCATGGTGTGCCTATATTATGGATTTTATATATATGCATGTATTTGTTTGGTTGCAGGATTGTAGGTACATGACACCGACTCCACTTGATTATTCAGGTCTGAGTGTGTCAAGACTCAACGGAAATGTTGATTGGGAGGTAGTAATATGGTTCATCCTAGACTAGTCTTTAACCCGGTCACAATACATTGTCAATTTTGGTTCGGAGTCATAGATGGTCTTGTTTGTTCCTGATTGGATCAATTGCTTGAAAGGAAACTTTTATCATTTTTATGATAGTTTGTTATGCTTTAATATACTATTTATTTAAATTAATTTTTTAAATGTTAGAGAAGTAGGTTTTACATGATATTTAATTAATTAATTAGTTTGTTTGGTTAAATAATTTGATCATAGAGATTAAATTCATTTAATTAAATAAATTAATTAATTAAATTAAAATTGTTTTAAATGTGTGAGAATAAATTTAATTTTAAATTATTTGTTATTTGGGAAATGGCATTTTTAATTATTAAATAAAATTTGCAATTTGGAAATTGAAAATTTTAAAATAAATTAAATGCATGCAAATCTTGAAAGGAAAGAATGCCCAGAAGTTGTTGAAGATATTTTCTTCTTCTCGACATGTGTGCCAGTTAAATGTATTGCTTTTGGTTGAGGAATTTCTCGGAGGTTATCTGGGATTTGGAAAAACACAGAAGGTTACTTTTTCACGGGAAATGAAAATATAGTCTGCTGTTAAAATTTCTTTGAAAGTTTTTTTTTTGAGATATCCCTTGTTGGTATTATTGTATATTTGTGGAATTTCTCTGGTTTGCATTTTGGGTATTGGTTCTCGGGAAAGGATTTGGAAGCTACAGGCAACAGAGGCTCTCATCACCAAACAAATTTTAGAAGCTAAGGAAACAGGTATTTTCCTTGTGTTTAAATTTGTTGTTTTTGAAAAAGAATGTCTGAGAAAAGAAATTACAATTAAATTAAATCCATGTACTTCTCAAAAAAGAAATTGGTTTCTATATTTTTGTTTTGAAAGAATTTGTTGGTTTCAAAAAAAAACTTATTTAGCTCTCTCTTTGTGGAAAAGTTTGAGTAAGTTTCTGTGAGGGAAATCATTGTTGAAAAAGGAAATCAAATCCTCAGGGAATAAATTAGGTTTTGATTAAATATGCTGTGCGTATTTTCCTTTGAAAACCCTGTTGAAATTTTTATAATTTCCCCAATTTCCCCATTGAAACCCTGTCGAATTTTCTTAAGTTCCCCTCCGTAAAACCCTGTTAGAATTTAATATATATATATAAATATATATATATGTATTTATATATATATTTTTGGATTGTGAAGTCTTTGTTTTATAAATACATGAATTTTCTTTTGAAAATCGCCATACAGCCGAAGGTTTTGAACAAGGAATTGTCAAAAAAAAAAGAAAATTATGAAATCGTTGCCTGGGTGAATGTCATCTTTGAAATTTTGTTTAAAAAAAATATTATAATGAATGTTTCGCAGTCGTCGTACAACAAATGAAAATAATTTAAAGGAGAATTTTTACTGGTTAAGGTGTGTGGGAATGGGGCTACCACAGTCCGCCCCACAAGGGACGTGGATTGTGGGCAGTGCCCAGCGCTGCACACAGTCTGCGGCCCCGTGGGGAAGGCTGTGAAGCAGCCACTCCCTACAGGGTTTGCAGCGCAGCATGGCTGCGATTTCAATGGCTACAATTTATTTAAATCGCATGAAATTAAATTTTTAATTTAATTTTACTTTGATTTCATTTTATGTAATATATCTTTAATATATATTTTATATATAATATATTTATAATATATTATATATATTATATAATATTATAATATATTATATAAGTTTGATATGAGATAGAAATTTTATTTAAAACTTTTTGAAATAATGATTAAAAAAATATATTTAGAAGAATAAAATAATTATTTAAATAAAATTATTTAAGTGATTGTTTTATTTTGGAGTAACTTATAAGAGGGTGTTTTAAAATTTGATTTAATTTAAATGAAATATTTTTATTTTATAATTTGATGATTATCTCATTATGTGAAATTCAGAAAGTGAAAATTAGATTAGACGACACAACTTCTTTTAATTGTATGATAAAAGAATTACAATCAAGCAATTATAAATTTTGTGCTAATTCTT
Organism: Sequoia sempervirens; assembly: GCA_007258455.2. Taxonomy (NCBI): domain Eukaryota; kingdom Viridiplantae; phylum Streptophyta; class Pinopsida; order Cupressales; family Cupressaceae; genus Sequoia; species Sequoia sempervirens. Next base: position 74,592,388 of record VDFB02179234.1, read on the forward strand.
GTGTATGATTGGATTTAGTAAATCCGAAAAATAGACGTTTATTTTTTTTGATTTTCTTTAATTGTGTTTCTTATTCCACAAAATGGGAAAGTCTTAGATGTATAAGTCTTCCAGAGTGATCTATATAGTAAGGGTGGTGTTATTGTTCAAATGCATTTCTTGAGTTGACTAGGGTAGTGCACGTGTTAGAGTATGGTGTATTGACACCTGGTTTATGAATAAAAATTTTAATGACCATTGTGTGTCATTTGTTATTATGTGATTAAATTTTGTGCACCTTGTCAACCTTAGTCAAGAAAACTTAGAACTCCTTTGTTATGTTTAGGGGAGTGGCTCTGTGTAAGGGCCGACACACAAAGTGGTGTCAGGGTAACTTATAAAGAGTTAGTAAGTCAGTGATAACTAAACAACATAGTAGTTAGAATTAAAATCCTTAAATAAGATGATTATGCCTCACTTATGGACTCTTGAGCTAATTCAGTCTTGAGTATAAGATGAGAAGGCCTAGAATGGAAAATTGATTTCTTGTTACCATAAAAGACATTTGATTCCGCAATGGTTTGCAAATGGGGCCGGGTTTCGTAAGAGGTTACCAGGGTAACCCAAGTTGGGGGCTGGGACCTAGGAAGAAACACTAGGGTAACCTTTGCAATATTGTGATGACACTCCACCTAAAATAATAGTTAACCTTGTGTTCTTTGTATATTCGATTGTCTTAAATTTGGAAGCAATGTAACCATCAGTTAGTAATGTACTTGTGTCTAGGGTTAATAGGTTATTTCTAGGTAACCATATTACTATCTCCTAGCACAGGGGGTGGACCTACGGGTACCACATGGTTGGGTGGAACGTGCACCTCACTTTGTTGGGTCCCCAGTTTATGTTCGTGGCAACAAGAGCTTCATGGATGGAGAGCTCGTACTTGGATAGATATGTGTACTTTCTTTATTGCATTATTGGAAATCTTGTATTGTAACAACCCTCAATTGTTTATGAGGTGAACATTTGTAAAATTTAATTGTAACTATTATTGATCTACCTCATCAGATGAATGAGTATTGTAATATCTTATCAAATGCAATGTAAGAAATCATATTTGTAATTTAAACTATTTTGAATGGAATTTCAAATGATATGCAATGTTTACTTTTTTAATGTTTATGTTAATTAAATATGTGCAATGCTAAATACTAAAGTTGTCTATGGAAACTCAAGTAGTGTAACGTCGCGTAACTTAGTGAATGTATGCAACTAATTAAGATTAATATTATTACTTTAAAAAAAAAATTATTACACTTATATACACAATTGCAACATTCCTTAGGTTATAAGACGGGGCATTACAAAGTAAAAGCTGAATTAATGGAAGAATTCAAGAACATCACTCTTGAAGAAGGAAGAAAACTGGTGAGTCAGGCTGGTGTATTGATTCTGCTTGAATGGGACATTACAGATGTTGTAGCATTTAATGCTATTCTAAAGTCTAAGCATCCCTTGCAAGACTCTGAAGTGTAAGTCAAGGCAACATTGCAAGATTCTGTCTTCAATGAGGAATATGAAACTTTGGAAATTTGGGCATTGGCCCCTCAAGGAAGAAAGCCAAATGTTATAGATATTAGTCCAAATTTTAGAGGAGGATTAATAATAAAAAGAGCTTCAGAGACCTCAACCACTAAGGCTACTAATTTGACTGTAAATGTGGCCAAATGGAGAAGTATAACCTCTTGATTGAGGAATACAACAAGATGCAGTAGAAGAATGTTGAGTTGTAGACTGAGGTGGAAAAGTTTAGGTATAAGTAGATTGGGGAGAGATCAAGTGCTTCAGAGACCATTGCATTACCTTCCCTCAGTAGGGTTAGTACCTCCTTCTTCTCCAATTCTTTCCTTACCAGGGTCTCCTAGTCAAAATCTTGTCCTCACCCCTTCTTTAAAGGAAATTGATGAAGAAACAGAGTTCTTTGTTGATCCTACAAATAAGCAGGTGTTATAGAGAATTGATGAATCACAGACATCATTAAAGGTAAGTGAGGAGGGATCTCTTTCAAAGCAAAAGGAGATTGTTACTACTGTCTTGAGAAATTTAAATGGAAAGGTTGATAATAAATTCTATCTATACATTCTTTATGGTCCTTTCTGTTAGATGCAATAAAGAATATTGATAGGGATGAGGAGGTAGTGATACCATTGATTGAAAATTGGATCCCTAGGGCCAGTGATTTGGATGTCATGTATAAGTCCTCAAGGTTTGATACAAATAGTAGGCCCCAATCATTAAAGCCTACTCAAGTATTAGTTAATTCATTGTAGGCTTTTCAGACCCTACCAAATGATTTGAGTAGGAAGATTAGGGAGTTGGTGAAGAATTTCAATGATTAGGGTAACACATTGTTACTTGATATAATTGATGAGCAGGGGAAAATCAGGTCACTCCAACAATGGAAAGATCAAGAAAGTAAGGTCATCAATGATCAGATTAAATTAATTTGTGATGACTCAAATTATGATTTGTTGGTGAGATGTATGGATAAGATTATTAATACCAACTCTCTTTTGGAATATTTTGAAAGGGATGCAAATCAGGTAGCGGTAAAGTACACACCTTATAATTCCAAGGTGAATGATGCAGAGCTAGAAGCATTCACAACACATCTCACAAACTTCAATAATAATCCAAAACAATCTTTGTATATTACATGCTATTTGGCATTGTATATCACATTGGAAACATAACTATGGCAACCCACAATTTATTGCCATGAACATTCATTAATAACTTCTACAAAAAAAATAATGAAGCCAATCGCTCTAGTGAGATTGTTGGAAACAAAGTTATATACTTTTCCTCAAATTATTATGAATATCCAATGGTGGAAATGAAAGTTATTGTATTTTTCCCAAAACTACAAACCCTAGGTAGGGTTCAGACTTGCCCTCACAAAAATGGTCATAACTTATTCAAATCTTAATGAAATTTGATGATACTTGAAGAAAATGAAATTATATTCACATGGAAACAAAATCCAATTGGTTTTAGATCCAAAATATAGACTTTATAATCCGTACCATGATATTTTTCATACTGTAAATTCTGCACAATATTGTTAGAATAGGCAGTCTCACCAAAATAGTCATATCTTCCACAAAATTCAATAAAATTCAATGAGAAAAAAAGAATTGGAAACTAGAAATAGAAATATTTCCATCCATATATGATACTCCATTATTTGAGTCCATACTAGGCTCTACAAATCACAACTTCAATCTGGAAACAATGTGAAAATCAGAAAATGCACAAAATTTGAGGTTTCCATTCATCAATCTTCAAAAATGATGTCTCCAACCCCCAATTCGAGTTTTGGAGGGTTTATTTATACATTTTCAACAAAAACCAACTATTTTCAACCACCTTTTGATTAGTGTGTTGACAAAACACCTTAATGACACTTCATCTCCCTAATTTTAAACTTTTGACAATTTTTACAATATATGAGAAATGAACATCCTAGGACCTATAACACCACAAAGGTGGCCTCTTGGGAATTATTAGAATATAAAAACATAAAAATGGAAAAAATAACTCAATATGGCCTCATGGAGGCATGTGATCAAATAGGTGCTCCTGCACCAGTGAATGAGGTAATTAATTTTGAATGCCTAACTGATGAAGAATACCAGAAATGGGTAACCAAATATTTGAATGAGGAAGAATAAAAGAATGGATTACTAACAAGTGGTAAATAAAATGTTGCAGTTACAACAGTTCCAGTTTTACGTTGATGGCATTCTTGGCGTGGGTTTCTTCTAGTTTTTGTTGTTGCATCAACTTTTCTCAGCTGACATGATGAACAAGAATATTGTCCAGGGTGATGGCTGTTGTAACAAATTTTTGTTATAACACCAGGTGTGCCAATTGGCTAGTGACATGTGTACTTTCTGGCCCAATGTTTTTTTGCTCCTTCATTTTCTATAAGAAGGATTTCAAGGACAGAAGTACGAGTTAGCAAGTTAGATAATTTTTGTCGAGTCTAGGTGAAGTTCTAGATCAAATTGTAAAGTACGATGGTTTTAGAGCGAAATGAAATTTAGGTTTTGAGTTCATGGGGATATAATGTTGCATAACAGTACTAGCATTTGAATTGAAATGATAAAATTCAAGCACATGTCTCTCCATTGTACATGCATATCTAAACTTTGAATAAAATAACTAAGGGTTGTTTTATCCATCTCACTGTTGTGGTGTGTATGATTCTATTTTAGCTTTAATTCAAGGAATTAATCAAAATTCTTGAATGGGATTGTAGGACGATGTGTTTTGTGTAAGGATTTGATAAGTAGTATTGAGTTAGAATACATATTGATGAGATTACAATGCAATATCATCAAGTATTTCATGTGTTATGTGTAAAATCTGTCATATACCCTTAGATGCTTATGAATTTGACTCCTCCAATCGATAAATGGCATTGATCTAAGTTGTAATTATTTGTATGATTCAGTATTTGTTTGTCTTTTCCTAGAGCTTGCTAGAACTTGCAAATCAATGACTATCTTATACTATGGATTGTTTTTAGTAATCTCACACCCCAAGTAGTTGATATTATCGATGAACAACCAATTCTATTCAATATTATCCTATCATGTTGAGCTATTACGTGGGATTATCTGTTATTATTAATGTTGTTTATGATAATGGTGTAGAGGTTGTAATCACATTAATGGATTACCTTCCCAAGTCTTGTAGATCCCAAAGATTAGGAGGCTTGTTTAAAGTCCTCGTCAGTTGGTCCAAGTCCTTTGAGCTTCCCTTCATTGGAATTGGTAATTCCATAGGTAGATTAGAAGACCAACCTGGTTACATTGTAAAAAGAAACCAACAAAATGGTGACTCTAGTGGGGAGCTAATATTAATATATCTTGTCAGTGTGTCGGTTGTCCATTTTGCATAGATTTTTCATAGTATTTCTATGATTTGAAAGTCGAGCCTATAATTTTGTGTTAGGTTTATCCACTTATTCTATTTTCATAAGCATAAAGAGTTATATTGTAAAGCACTTTTGTGTGTTGTCAGTACGAGATTCGAAAGGTTTTCATTCTCTACCATGTGTCTTTAGGTATTTGGTATTCCCTAGAAAATTGGGTGGTGACTTTGAAGTCTCCGCACCAGTATGCATTTTATTTTGAAAGGTTTATTATAAGTGGAAAGAACTTTTGGAAAAGTATCAAGAATGAAGAACACCAGGTCATTCATGAAGAATCATCTGGAATAGAAATTGGAAGGTGATCTTCCCAAAGTGAAGAAGAAGGACTGGATAAAGAAAAGACTAGAATTTAGTAATGTTGCTCCCATGTCATAGGACTCTGTACACCAAGGTACAAGTAAGCTTTTACACCCTATCCCTGAGAATCTTGAAGAGGTTTCTAGAAATTCTAAGTCAAACAGTGGTGGATTTTTTGATTCATTATTTGATACACCGATTCAAGAAGATGTGACATGTCAGAATAAAGGGCTTGTTAGTGTCAAATATGTTGAAAAGAGAAGAGGAAGGAGTAGAATTCAAAGCCATCATAGAGAATGCACCAGTGATGTGCCTCCTCCTCCTGCTAAAAATGATCTAAACCCTTTACTGTTTGAACATGTATTGGAAGAGGTCAATCTAATAGACCTAGATGATAGATCAAGTTTTGATGTGAGTTTTCCTGACCTTGACGATGGTTTTGGAGACATTAATTCTTTGAGGCAAGAAATCCAGAAGTAAGCTGAGCTAAGGAAGAAGAGAGAAAAAGAAAGAGAAGTAGAATTGAGGGATGTTGTGATTGAAAGGGATAGGTTGATGAGATAGTTGGCAACAATGAAGCACCTGAATGAAGTAAAACCTAAACCAAGTGTTGAGGGTTGGGTTGTAGAAAATATTTCTAATAAGGAAGAAAAACCTATGTCTAAAGAATACCCTTGAGCTCCCAGCAAGGATAAGGGAAAACCCAAACTTGCTAACCCAAAACCCTCAAATCATGTTAAGTCTCAACCGAGTAATACAAACCTTAAGTTTGTCATGGATAAGGGAAAACAAAAGGTTGAGGGGATTAAAATAAATGAAAAAGTGACTCCCCATTCCACTCAACAAGATCTCCAACCACATGTGTCATTTGAAACAAAATATTCCTTACAAAAGGCTAGGAAGGAGAGTGAGGCTCTGGCAGAAGAGTTAGAGAGAATAGAGATTGAGGCTGCAAATGCAGAAATGAAGAGGAAAATAAGTTTCCTAAAGATGTCAAACATGGATGAGGATACACAAGCCGCACCCTCATCAAATCATCAAGATTTTTTAAAGGGTAGTCCTAAAACTAATCTAGATCCCACCATAAATAATTCTAGCCTAAAGATTCATGCAAATAGGTCTATACATCCAAATCAGGATGGTTCTAGAGTGAAGTATTTAGGGTCTGGTGTTGATCCTCAGGTGAATGAAGGATTGTTTCAATGAAAACCCATACAATTGGAAAGGTATAGGCCATTATTCTTTGATGGTACCTCTAGTTATCCAAATCCCATCCCTATTGACTTGAGAGAAAAGCTGAATAAGTTTGTTGGCAATAATGCTATAACAACAAAGGAACACTTGAAAGCTTTTATGGATATGCTAAATGATTATGAGGTAGAACATGAAGATGTTGTAATGAAATTGTTTTTACAATCTTTGGTAGAAGATGCGAGGGCTTGGTATAGAGGTCTACCTAATGCTAGTATTGGTTCATGGGATGAGTTTGAGAAGTGTTTCAAGGAGAAATATGGTGATAAACTAATGCTAGTTTTATGTTAAATGAATTTAATAACATCAAGAAGTCATTGAATGAGCGTACGATAGAGTTTAATTTAAGATTTCAGAAAGCAATGTATAATTTTTTTTAGGTTTTAAGGCTTGCTAAAAATGTTTGTTTAACTACATATTTCAATGCTTTTGATGCTAAAATGGAATATCTCCTCAAAGATGAGGACCCTCAAACTACGAGAGATGCATTTAGGGTGGCTATAAATATTGAAAGTAACATAAGAGCTTCTGAGAAGTATGGCAGGAGAGAAGAACCTACACTTTTGAAAAATCATAAGAATAAGACTAAGAAGATTTCAGCTACAAATCCTAAGGATGATGAAAAGTGGGAAAAGGTTTACAATACTCTGAAATACATAAAGCAAATTGTTGCTAAGCAAGAGAAGGGTATAGGAAATGTAAGGTAACCTTATAATAAAAATGATAAGCGACTCAGGTTGCAAAATTTATCCTTATAATAAAAATTGGAAAGATGGAAAACCAATCTTACCTAGCCAAAAGCCTAAAAATGATCAGCATACACCAGACCTCTTGCAAAAACATTCAGTGAATCTAGTACCAGATAGACCATGGTGTGAAGTGTGTGAACATCCACATGATGAAATTATTGTGGTGTTGCTCATTTGCTTGTTGCTGAGGAATTGGAAGAGGATGTTCATGATAAAACATCAGAATATGAGCAGGATGATGTATATATTTGTATGGCCAGATCATACATTGATGAGGCAGAATGTTTTTCTGACGATGAAATACAGGAAGTTGATGTGGATAATCAGAGGGAGAGAAGTGAGATGTATCATTAACAGATCTTTTCTAATGAGGAAGATGATTTTGATCATAATACTTGCAATACAAAATAGGATGAAGATTCAATATCCTTAAGAAGACCATTAGAAGATGAGATTACAAGATTTCCTGAAGAAATGGCTGCTCAAATGAGAAGTTCACTTCAATTGAGAAATAGAACTATGGGTGGTGAACAGGGAAAACCTGTTGGCCTGTCTATTAAAGAACAAATGGACAAAAAAGAAGGTGTTAAGGTTGACAACAAAAAGGATGCTATAAAATTAAAAGAAGTTAAGAATGATAAGGTTTGGACAAAAAGGAATGAAACCCCAAAGCCTCAAGAAGATGTGACTTCATCACTGGTGAAGACTAAGGTGATTACAAAGGTAGCTGAACCTATTGTAGAAGATAAGAAGCAAAAGAAGCTAGGGGGAAGTAATCAACAAGAGAAAAAGGAAAATGATGAAGGTATGATGTCTAATATGCCTAAATATACACCTGTAGATATGTTTCATGTGATTTATCAAGTTAAAGTAATTGTACCTCTCTTAGAAATGATGATAATAAATGAACACAAAGAAAAGACAATAGCCTTGATCACAGATGTTGTTTGTAATAAGACTAAGCAAGGAAGTGGTAAAGAAGTGAAGGATAAAGAGAGAGAAAAGGAAGTGGAGGGAATTGTGTCACAAATTCCCCCTGTGTATTTAGGAAATTCTATTAACATGTGCCTTGAAAACATAACCCCTTTTTTATTAAGTGTGGATATAAATGGGAAAAATTTAAAGAACTATATGATAGATGCAGGGGCATCAAATAATCTCATGCCGATAAAAATAATGGAGGCAATGGGTTTGATAGTAGATACTGCTCAAGGTAAATGTTATGGTATGGATTCAAGAGAAGTGCTAGTTATTGGAACTATCAGAGCATTGCCTTATAAATTGACTCAGTACCCTGACAAGGATTTAGTCATGACTGTATTGGTTGCAAACATCCCACCTCATTTTGGAATGCTATTGCCAAGAAAATGCTGTGCATCAATGGGGGGTAACATGCAATTTGATTTGTCATTTGCTACTTTCTCCATTTATGGTAAGGATGTCAAAATTGAAAGGGAATCAAAAGTACCTCATATGATTGAGCATGGACCGATTGAAAATATGACATATTTTATTGACAATGGTATAGATGAGATTTGGTTTGAGGAATTCCCTAGCAATTGTGATAAGCCTACTACATTGATTGATACAAAAATAAAAAAATTGCCAGAATTTGATGACTTGTGGACTATGTATTTTGACAGTGCAAGTTCAAAGGAAGGGTCTGGTGCAAGTGTTTTGTTATGATCACCATGTGGAAGGACATTCAAGTTCTCTTTTACTCTATTATTTGAATGGACAATAAATGTGGCAGAGTATGAAGCCTTGTTATTGGGGTTGAGATTGGCTGAAAAACATGGGATGAAGAAGCTCAGGGAAATTAGGGATTCCAACCTTGTGGTCTCCCAAGTTAGATCCAAGTATGTATCAAAGAACAAGAGGTTGAAATAGTATAGGAGTGTTGTTTGGGATGAATTGGAGAGATTTGATGCATTTGGAATAGGATGGATGGAGAGAGGTCACAATAAGGTGGAAAATTTATTAGCTAATATTGCAGTAAAATGAAATGATATGTCTTATGTTGGAATTTCAAAGGTTGAGGTGCAAACCAGGGCATGATTTCCTAATAACATAAAAAATTGGCAAGTTTTTGATAATGATGATGATATATTGAGATTTTTGAATTGTGTGGGTGAATATGAAAATGAAGAAATTGACTTTGGAGCTTTTGTTGAAAATATTGATGGTAAGGATACTATATTTGGAAATTAGATCATTCAATTAAAGAAAAACACAATTCCCAAGGGTCTAGTTGTACTAGAAAGAGTGTTTGATAATAAGATAAAACAAAGGCTAATCACACAGCTTCCCATCTTGACGATTTGGAAGAGATAAATCTTGGAATAGAAGAATCCCCAAAGAAGGTGTATATTGGAATGAAAATGCCACTAAGGATGATAAGGATGCTAATTGATTTATTAAGGAATTTTAGGCATGTGTTTGCATGGTCCTATGGTGATCTTAAGGCATACAGGGAGGGTCTTTTCCAACATGACCTTTGCGTGATGATGCTAAGCCATTCAAAAAAAAGTGAAGGACTATTAATCCCACTTTATCCCCCAAAATGCAAGAAGAATTAATGAAACTAACAGATGCAGGAATCATCGAGACAATTGGACATTCATCCTGGGTATCAAACTTGCTACCAGTAAGGAAGAAAAATGGAGACATCAGGTTATGTGTAGATTTCAGAAATCTGAATGTGTCTTCATTGAAAGAAAATTATCCATTACCTAATATGGAAGCCATGTTGCAAAGGGTGACAGGTTGTGAGTTAATGTCTATGATGGATGGTTTTTCTGGTTATAAATAGCTCATGGTCAAAGAGTCTGAGCAGTTTAAGACAACTTGCACCACACCATGGGGAACATATGTTTATGTAAGAATACCATTTGGTCTAACAAATGTAGGGGTTACTTTTCAGAGAGCCATGGATGTGGCGTTTTCATATTTCATTAACTTATTTTTGGGATCTACCAAGATGAATTGACAACATATTCTAAAAAGGAAGAGGATCATTGTGAGCATCTGGAGAAGGTATTCATTAGAGCTTTGGAGTATGGTATTTCTTTGAATCCAAAGAAATGTGTGTTTGGAGTACTAGAAGGAAAATTATTGGGACATATTGTTTCGAAGGATGGAGTAAAAATTGATCTAGAAAGGGTAATTCCAATTGATAAGGTTCCACAACCCTGAAATGTCAAAGGAATACAATCTTTCTTTGGACAAATAAAATTCTTAAGGAGGTTTGTGATGAATTTTGCTAAGATAGTTCGCCCTATTTCCAAAATGATAAAGAAAGGAGCCAAAGTTGAATGGGATAAGGAGTCCGTGTAGGCTTTCCAAGCCATTAAGCAATCAATAAAGGAGGATACTTTGTTAAGAACCCATGATTTTTCCAAACCATTATAGATTTTCTCATTTGATTCATTCCACACAATTGTAATTATCTTATTACAAAAGAATGCAGAAGGTTTTGAACAACCTGTAGCCTTTTTCAAAAAATCTTTACTAGCTGTAGAAATTAAGTATGATATAAATTAAAAATAGGAATATGCCCTTGTAAAAGCAGTAAAGGCTTTCAGGCCTTATTTGATGGGAGCTACTATAATTGCCTATGTGCCTAGTGTTGCTATTAAGGACATCTTCACACAACAAGAAGTGTCAGGAAGAACGTGTAGGTGGATAAATAGGATTCATGAATTCAATATTGAGGTTCAAATTACTAAAATAGAAAGAGGACAAGGATTGGCCAAGCTTATGGACCAAAGTAATTTGGAAGCAAATTAGATAAATTTGTTAGAAGAGGAGAATAGATCACATATATGTGATATCTAGCATTTTGAATGGTATAAAGATGTGATATATTATTTACAAAGAATGAAATGTCCTAACAACTTAAGTGACAATGAGAAAAGAAAATTGAAGTTACACACTATAAAATATGTTATCATAGATGGAAAGCTCTGGTGAAGAAATGGAGAAGGTGTCATGCTGAAGTTTGTTGACCAAGATCAAGCTAAAGAACTTCTGAGTGAGATGCATGGTGGAGTTTGTGGAGGACATTATATGGCTAAAAATATTGGACATAAGATAATGAGGGCTGGATTTTGGTGGTCTACAGTTTTTAAGGATGCACACCAACTAGTGAAGACATGTGATGCTTGTCAACGTTTCTCTGGTAAGTTAAAATTTTCTTGTAACTTGCCTCTAAAACTAGTTATACTACAAGCCCTATTCCAATAGTGGGGTATTGATTTTTTAGGAGAGATAACATGTAAATATAGTGGAGGAAACTCATGGATATTGGTCGCCACTGATTATTTCACCAAGTGGGTGGAAGCAATTCCAACAAAGAAAGCCACTAGTAAAGTAGTAATTGACTTCCTGATGAGAAAAATATTGACTAGATTTGGGTGTCCATAAATGATTGTATCAGATAATGTAATGTGTTTTAGGTATGAGGAATACATAGAATTTTGTGAGAAGCATGGAATCCAAATTTCTTTTTCATCACCATATCACCCATAGGGAAATGTACAGGTAGAATTGAACAATAAAAGCTTGATGAAGATCATTAAAATAATCCTAGATCAGAATAAAAGCACTTGGGATTCTAAGATGAGATTAGCGGTCTAGGAAGATAGGGTAACTGTGAAGAAGGCAATAGGTTGTGCCCCATTTGACTTGGTTTATGGGATAAATGCTAGGTTTCCCCAAAATAACTTAATGGAAATGTATAAGTTTCTCTAGATGTATGATAATGAAATTGATGATGAGATGCAATTGAGAGTGGAAGCTCTTATAGAATTAGATGAAACTAGGAGGGAGGCACAAAAGAGAAATGCAAAGTTGCAGTTGCAAGTAAAGAATCTGTATGACAAGAGGGCAACTGCTAGGAGTTTTAAAGATGGAGATTTTGTTTTAATGTGGAATGCCATACTAGAAGATAAAGGGAGGCATGGAAAATTTGATGCAATCTAGTTGGGTTCATTTTTTATTAATGGTAAGTGGGATGAAGATTCATACTTCCTCCAAGATAGGATAGGGGATATTCTTGAACTGCCAGTTCATGGACAATTCTTGAAGTTATATTTCACTTGAAGTGTTCTTTTCCATGAAGAGTAGTTTAGTTTTGTATATTTTTTATATGTTTTGTACATAGGTCCAAGTTGTTTTGTCCAAACAATCCCTTTTTGGTCATCTCTGCATCTTGTCTGCTCTAACTAAGATTTTGAATTCTCACTTCATTCCAGTGGAATGAACATCCCCAACTGGAGCCACTAATGGAACTTCAAATTTTTCTCCTTATGTTTCACTCAGGCCCTGCCTTATGTCACTAGTCTTTCATGGTGTTGGAATTATTTTTCCTTGGGTTGAGGTTTAACTTTATATTTATGTAAAACCTTTGTGTTTATTTTATGCCTTGGTTGGGATCTATTTTGCTGTTACTTTTTTAAGGATTTTAAAACAACTTATGCCCCATCATTTCATCTAGGCTGGGTCCTTTTGCTCTGAATGTTTTATTTCCATCATGGGATTTTATTTTCCCTAATTCTTTGATGACCCTGTGCTTCATTGTTTTAAAACAACTTATGGTGTTATTTACCATCTTCCTAGTAATGCCCCCTTGTCCTATTAATAAATGTTTTATTTTGCAGAGGGATCAAATTCACACTACTGTTGATCAATTCCCTTCAAATATCAATGGTTTCCCGCCATCGCATGATCGGGAATTGCAAGATCTTTATCGATCGCGATATCACGGGCGGGCAACACATGCCCTTTCTGAAGGATGAAATTTACGCAACCATTGATCAACTACCATTTGATCTTAGTCATTCCCTACCATCCTGTGATGACCCCACCACAGTGCTTTTGTTGATCGCGATATTGCAGGATGGCGCCATGTGTCCTATCTAGAGATGCTGAAGGTGATAAAGTTTGAGTGATCACTGATCAAATATTGTGAAGATCAATAGTCGCCCAGCATTGTATGATCCAAAGTTGCAGGATCTTTACTGATCACGATATCACAGGTAGGCACCACGTGTCTCATCTGGTGGAGGTGAAGGAACAATGAAATCAAAGAAGATGTTATGATCTTAGTGGAAAATTTTCTCGATCGTTAATGGTAAGGCTGCTAACTATGTTGAAGGAATGAGATCACCATTGCTCAAGATCTACGATTGCCCACCATCATGTGATCTGAAGTTGCAGGATCTTTACTGATTGTGATATTGTGGGTGACTACCACGTGGAATTCCTTGGCAGCGTATGGTATGGTGGGCCCCTTATTGCCACGTTGGTGACTGTGTCAGCTTGTTTTGAAGATGGTTGTTTGATGATTTGATTCAACTAATGGATCGATGAATTGAATTTGAATATACATCAAATATGGTTGGAACCGTTCATGTAGTGCGTGAGTGAGCTTTAATGGTGGATGAGACACTTACTGGCATGATTCGATCAAAATAAAATCAATTTTCCTATTTTTTTTGTATCACAAACCATTCAAGTATTTTTCAGGGTAGTTTCAGAGCTGAAGGAGAAATTGTGAGTCTCTGCAACCAGAATTTGGGATATTTGTGAACAAAGTGATGAGTTTATTTTTTGTGCCTCCTAATCATTCTGCACTTGAATTTGGGAAAAGATTTGTTGTGTTTTTCATTGAGCTTTTTGTTAAACGTGTTAGGGCTATAGTTTAACTATAGATTGTGAAAAATTGTAGTATTTTGTTTTGTAATTTCCTATCTCTAGTTAGTCCTAGCTATTTAAAGTAATGTTGTAAAGAAACCCTAGTTTGTAAGAGATGGCACCACCCAAGCAACATTCTGGCCAAATTGACCTTTTAAAAAGAAACATGTATGATGATTTTCTGGATCAGTTGCCCTTGTCAACGAATGATAGAAAGAAGGGATTGAAACTGATGCGAGGGAAAATCCTGGGGGAAGGGTTAGTATACAATTTCTCTAACATTGCCGATGCTAGGGTTCCTCTACTTGGAAATGTTCAGATTGTGGTATGGAAAGAAGAATTTTCCTCACCCCTTTTCAAATGGTTGGATGTATGATATGGGGAAGTTGGTGGTACCAAATGTGTTCCTTGATGTAGACCTACTAAGGGTAGTGGCTACAAGATATGACCCTATCACATGAGTAATCAGAGATAATGATGGAGGTGTTTTGCTGAGTATTAATAGAGAGGAAGTTCAACATATTTTTCACCTGAGTGAACCAAGTGAAGACTTGGTTCCTATCAATCTTGAGGAAATGAAGTAGGAATATGCAAAGTTGAAGTCTCTTTTTAGGGCTAAGTTGCTTCCACCTCATCTGGCTAGGGTAGGAGGTTAAAGATTTCATATCAGCCCCAGTGACCAAGAACCTTTCAGATTAAATTGTTTTGCAAATCATTTCTTGGCCACTTTCTATTCATTGTGTCAGATTTTGGGTTTTAGCCCTAGTGCGGTGATGCCAATTGCATACATGTTCATGGGGGTGCAAATACAACACCCTAACTTCTCTATGACCTATGACTTTTCTTTTTCCTTGACTGAGAGGATACATGGAGGGTTGTCAAAGTTGCACAAAAATGATACCGACACTCAATTCTTTTGGTATTCTATACTGATGCATATGTTCTTGTTCAAGAATGTTGATTTCTTCTCTGAAAAAATGAAATTAAGGCAATACGTTGGTGACTGTGTCAGCTTGTTTTGAAGATGGTTGTTTGATAATTTGATTCAACTGATGGATCGATGACTTGAATTTGAATATACATCAAATATGGTTGGAACCGTTCGTGTAGTGCGTGAGTGAGCTTTAATGGTGGATGAGACACTTATTGGCATGATTCCATCAAAATAAAATCAATTTTCCTATTTTTTTTGTATCACAAACCATTCAAGTATTTTTCAGGGTAGTTTCAGAGCTGAAGGAGAAATTGTGAGTCTCTGCAGCCAGAATTTGGGATATTTGTGAACAAAGTGATGAGTTTATTTTTTGTGCCTCCTAATCATTCTGCACTTGAATTTGGGAAAATATTTGTTGTGTTTGTCATTGAGCTTTTTGTTAAATGTGTTAGGGCTATACTTTAACTATAGATTGTGAGAAATTGTAGTATTTTGTTCCGTAATTTCCTATCTCTAGTTAGTCCTAGCTATTTGAAGTAACGTTGTAAAGAAACCCTAGTTTGTAAGAGATGGCACCACCCAAGCAACATTCTGGCCAAATTGAATTTTTAAAAAGAAACATGTATGATGATTTTTTGGATCAGTTGCCCTTGTCAACGAATGATAGAAAGAAGAGATTGAAACTAATGCGAGGGAAAATCCTGGGGGAAGGGTTAGTATACAATTGCTCTAACATTGCCGATGCTAGGGTTCCTCTACTTGGAAATGTTCAGATTGTGGTATGGAAAGAAGAATTTTCCTCACCCCTTTTCAAATGGTTGGATGTATGATATGGGGAAGTTGGTGGTACCAAATGTGTTCCTTGATGTAGACCTACTAAGGGTAGTGGCTACAAGATATGACCCTATCACATGAGTAATCAGAGATAATGATGGAGGTGTTTTGTTGAGTATTAATAGAGAAGAAGTTCAACATATTTTTCACCTAAGTGAACCAAGTGAAGACTTGGTTCCTATCAATCTTGAGGAAATGAAGTAGGAATATGCAAAGTTGAAGTCTCTTTTTAGGGCTAAGTTGCTTCCACCTCATCTGGCTAGGGTAGGAGGTTAAATATTTCATATCAGCCCCAATGACCAAGAACCTTTCAGATTAAATTGTTTTGCAAATCATTTCTTGGCCACTTTCTATTCATTGTGTCAGATTTTGGGTTTTAGCCCTAGTGCGGTGATGCCAATTGCATACATGTTCATGGGGGTGAAAATACAACACCCTAACTTCTCGATGACCTATGACTTTTCTTTTTCCTTGACTGAGAGGATACATGGAGGGTTGTCAAAGTTGCAGAAAAATGATACCGACACTCAATTCTTTTGGTATTCTATACTGATGCATATGTTCTTGTTCAAGAATGTTGATTTCTTCTCTGAAAAGATGAAATTAAAGCAATCAGTTGATGGAGAAAGATTGCCAGTATAGATATGGGCTAAAGATTTATCTTGTAATAAGGAAAGCACCAGTTATATGCAATTTGATAATTTCTTTGCTTCTAGATTGAGGGCTAGTTTGATGGTGAATGTACCAAGGATCCATGAGGAATTACATGATTTCCTCAAGCCAAAGGGGGGAAGCTAGAATTGAAATTTTTCCATAACTAGGGTGACATTATCCCATACCCAGTCAGTACTGTTTTGAGAGTATACGGTTTTCAAGGAACCCCCCATATATTTCCATACAATATGCCACAAAGAATGGGATTTACATAATTTATGTGGCAAATAGGTTGTATCCATGAGGAAAACCTCACTAGGAGGGGTAAGGGAACATTTTTCCTTTCCAAAGGGAGGATGGGTGCATTTTGATAAATTCTTTGATGATTACCATTTGAGGTGTGGTCCAAAGTGGCAACATGATCTTAAGGGTCTCTTTACTCTTTTTAGACAAAGAATAAAAGCTGGCAAGTTTGTGCATGAGTTGAACTTTCCTGAGGACCTGATTAGAAATGAGTTTGACCTAAATAAGTAGGATTTGAACAAGGAGAAATGGATAGCTTATGATAAGCTATTGGATATTGTCTACAAAATGGATCCCAAGTATGATCCATTATTGGAGTTCAGTCCATACCATAAGAAAATTAATTTTCTGATGGAGAACTTCAAAGAGACTATGGGAACTTTGAGAAAAAAGAAGGTAAAATTGGAACTTAGTCTGGGTGTACAAGAACAAGGTGCTAGACCAATTGAAACAAGGCCAACATATTAGCCTGCAGAAAGGTGGTCCATTTACAGAAAGAAAAAGGATAACAACAGTGATGAAGAGGAAGTGGACAGAAAGGGGAAGCAAGTAATGAAATTTCCTTCATGGCCAGGTACAAAATTCAAAGTGCCTGGGGCAATCAAAATTATTGATTTAGAATCATCACCAGAAGATTGTCCCTCACCACCACCATCTGAGCCAAGCCCTAAGAGGCAAATAATTGATCAACCACAGGAGGATCTGATGGATGAAATTCTTGTTACTGATCAGGACATGCAAGTTGGTATGCCTTCCCGTCCTAGACTAGCTGAATTGGTTTTATCTGATTTATATATGAAAGGAAAAGTTTACAAGATGCAAGAATGGAAGCATGTAAGGAGTTTCTAGATGACAATACATTTGTAAAAAATATTGTATTCTTGCAATTGGTATGGAGGATAAAATTTGAAGAGTATCAAGATAAATGTAAGAAGAGAAGAGAACTAAGAACTGGCAGGTCAGACCAGGAGGATGATGAGGAAGTAAAAGCTGAATTAATGGAAGTATTCAAGAACATCACTCCTGAACAAGGAAGAAAACTAGTGAGTCAGGCTAGTGTATTGATTCTTCCTGAATGGGACATTGCAGATGCTGTAGCATCTAATGCTATTCTAAATTCCAATCATCCTTTGCAAGACTCTAAAGAGGAAGTCACGGTAGCTTTGCAAGATTCTGCCTTCAGTGAGGAATATGAAACTTTGGCAATTTGGGCATTGTCCCCTCAAGGAAGAAAGCCAAATGTGACAGATAATAATCCAAATTTTAGAGGAGGATTAATAATAAAAAGAGCTTCAAAGACCTCAAACACCGGGGCTACTTATTTGGTTGTGAATGTGGCCAAATTGGCCCAAAAAACTGCTAAAAGGGAGGACACTGAAAAGAAGAGCCTAATGGAGAAGTATAACATCTTGATTGAGGAATACAACAAGATACAACAGAAGAATGTTGACTTGCAGACTGAGGTGAAAAGGTTTAGGTCTAAGTAGATTGGGGAGACATCAAGTGCTTTGGGGACCAGTACATTACCTTCCCCAGTAGGGTCAGTGCCTCCTGCTTCTCCAATTTTTTCCACACCAAGGTCTCCCATTCAGAATCCTTCCCTCACCCCTTCTTTAGAGGATATTGATGAAGAAACATAGTGCTTTGTTGATCCTAGAAAGAAGTAGCTCTTACAGAGAATTGATGAATTGCATACATCATTAAAGGTAAGCGAGGAGGGATCTCTTTCAAAGAAAAAGGAGATTGTTACTACTATCTTAAGGCATTTACATGAAAAGGTTGATAATAAATTGCTATCTATACATTCTTTATATTCTTTGTTGTTAGATGCAATAAAGAATATTGATAGGGATCAGGAGGTAGTGATACCATTGATTGAAAATTGGATCCCTAGGGCCAGTGATCCAGATGTCATGTATAAGGCCTCAAGGTTTGATACAAATACTAGGCCCTAATCATTAAAGCCTACTCAAGTATTAGTTAAGTCATTGCAGGGTTTTCAGACCCTACCAGATGATTTGAGTAGGAAGATTAGGGAGTTGGTGAAGAATTTCAATGATTGGGGTAACACATTTTTATTTGATATAATTGATAAGTAGGGGAAAACCAGGTCACTCCAACAATGGTAGGATCAAGCAACTGAGGTCATCAATGATCAGGTTAAATTAATTTAAGATGACTCAGATTATGATTTTTTGGTGAACTGTATGGATAAGATTATTAGCACCAGCTCATTTTTGGAATCTTTTGAAAGGGATGCAAATTAGGTAGTGGTAAAGTACACACCTTATAATGTCAAGGTGAATGTGGTAATTAATTTTGAATGGCTGACTAATGAAGAATACCATAAATGGGTAGCTCAATATTTGACAGAGGAAGAATAAAAGAGTGGATTACTAACGGGTGGTAAATTAGATGTTGCGGTTACAATGGTTCTAGTTTTGCATTGATGGAATTATCAGTGTTGGTTTCTTGTTTTTTTTGTTGTTGCATCAACTTTTCTCAGTTGACATGATGGACAAGAATATTCTCCAGGGTGATGGTTGTTGTAACAAATTTTTGGAATATCACCAGGTGTGCCAATTGGCTAGTGACATTTTGTACTTTTTGGCCCAATGCTTGTTTGCTCCTTCATTTTCTATAAGAAATATTTCAAGGGCAGAAGTATGGGTTAGAAAGTTAGATAATTCTTGTCAAGTCTAGGTGAAGTTGCAGAGTAAATTTTAAAGTCTAATGGTTTTAGAGAGAAATGAAATTTAGGTTTTGAGTGATTTTGTAGCAAGTTTTGATTTCATGGGGATTTAATGTTGCATAACAGTACTAGCATTTGAATTGAAATGATAAAATTCAAGCTCATGTCTCTCCATTGTGCATGCATATAT
Organism: Sequoia sempervirens; assembly: GCA_007258455.2. NCBI lineage: Eukaryota > Viridiplantae > Streptophyta > Pinopsida > Cupressales > Cupressaceae > Sequoia > Sequoia sempervirens. The sequence goes on from VDFB02179234.1 coordinate 74,611,969, forward strand.
GAACTTTGAATAAAATAACTAAGGGTTGTTTTATCCATCTCACTGTTGTAGTGTGTATGATTCTATTTTAGCTTTAATTCAAGGAATTAATTAAAATGCTTGAATAGGATTGTAGGCAGATGTGTTCTGTATAAGGATTTGATAAGTAGGATTGAGTTAGAATACATATAGATGAGATTAAAATGTAATTTCGTCAAGGATTTCTTGTTGTATGTGTTAAATCTGTCATATACCCTTAGATGCTTATGAATTTGACTCCAATGGATAAATGGCACTAATCTAAGTTGTAATTATTTGTATGATTCAATATTTGTTTGTCTTTTCCTAGAGCTTTCTACAAATTGGAAATAAATGAATATCTTATACTATGGATTGTGTTTAGTTATCTCATGCTCTAGGTAGTTGATATTATCGATGAACAACTGATTCTATTCAATATTATCCTATCATGTTGAGCTATTAAGTGGAATTATCTGTTACTATTAGTGTTGTTTATGATAATGGTGTAGAGGTTGTAAACACATTAATGGATTACCCTCCTAGGTCTTGTAGAGCCCGAAGATCAGGAGGATTGTTTAAAATCCTCGTCAGTTGGTCCAGGTCCTTCGAGCTGCCCTTAATTGGAATTGGCAATTCCATAGGTAGATTAGAAGACCAACTTGGTTACATTGTAAAAAGAAACCAACAGATTATTCAATTAAATTATTAGTAAAGAAATGATCAAGGAAGAATCAAAGTTAGTCAATCATAATAGAGTGCATGATATCAATTAGGATATTTTACATGTCTACATAAGCTACACAAATCTATTAAGTACAATTCATTAGTTAAACTCTTTATTCTATTACTTGTGTGTAGTTTTTTCTAACTCCACTGGCATTGGGAGGTGTTCCCATGAAACCTCCAATATAATCCTATTCAACATCCAAAATTAGATATTAGAATACCATTCATATAATAATTCTATGAACATGTAGTAAATTTATAATTGTTTACTAGTTATATACCTCAATGGTAGATACAATGGAGTAATAAGTAGGTGTAGGGCCGATGTATCCAGTATCAACACTGTGACCCTAAAATTTTATTAAAATCATAAAACTAAATTAATTAATCTTGCATTTCAAAATTGAAATTTAATAAATTAAATTCAATGAACATGCTAACATTTACTTGAGTATCAATTCCATAAGCCTCATTCAAAATTTCAATTTCCCTCTCCATCTCCATAGCTACAAACATATCTTGCATAGTAGCCTCCTAAGTGTCAGTGGGGTCATATGAACAAGTCACCCCACAAGCCTAACATGAACGGGGTAGAAGCCAACCACTTGAAGACTTTGTTGGATGGAATTGTAGTATTGGATTGGATGACACTCTGGGTCAAAGAGGTGATAGCCTACAAAGTCTCTACCTCATAACTCTCCTTCGTGAAGGAAGGGATAACAATGTGCTCATGATCCGACCTAGTGAGAGCTCGTCTGGCTTGTCACCTAGGACCCTGTCATGCACTAGTTCTATCTTGAGCCAACCCCTGATCTCTCCCTCGGAAGTCCCTCATATCAAAATAATTTAGGATATTGTTTAGGATGAACTCACAATATAATTTCCTAAGGAAATATTGTGGGACTTGACAATTGTTGCATGGTCGGTAATCAAAAACCATGTACCACCTATCCCAAAAATGGTTCATAATCCATTGGTGGTGGCACCAATGGATAGGAAACCTCTTCGCATTGAAGTCATTATTTTGATTTGTGTGTGGATAGGTGAATAATGAGCACAAATCTAATTTTGTAATTTTTTCATCTATTACATCTTTATATGTTAATTTATCTTTGTAAAAATCCCTAGCCATTTGCTTCCTATCTTGCCAACCACTTAATTATTTTTTGATTGCATCTACATGTTTTAACAATTCTTTAAGTGAATTTTCAAGTGTTCTTCTCTCCATGGTTGAACCTACTGAATCATTCAACCTAGTGATTAACTCAATTTGTTTTTTATTGCTTTCAATTACCCCCATTAAATTTTGCTGAGTGTCAGGAGGATGTTGAGGGATTGGAGGATATTGTTGTTATGGTTGTTGAGCTTGAGGATTTTTTTCATGTTGTTGTTGCTTTGGTTGTTAAGGATTTTCAGGAGGTTTTTGAAGAGGGTTTCCAGGATCATTAACATTTCCTACAAATTTAACAAATGAATATAAAAAACAACCTAAAACTAACAAATTCACAACAGAAAACAAACAATCCTCACATATTCAACCTCCCCATCGACGTGGCATCATCTTGGTGACAAAATAGCAACAAATTGATGCAAAAATGGAAGATTGTCTCCTCCCATAATGTGAGTGTGCAAGTGAAGGGATTTTGGTCATAGGTAGCAGAAAAAACAATCATAACACAAATGAATTTGATTTCCTTTTTTATGTTTTAATAGCTCATAACGTGAGCACATTATTTTATGCTCATGTTATAATGCAAGCGTAGAATAGGCTTGATGTGGCCGAGACTTAGGCTTGGCACACCAAGCCATAATGTGAGTGTGTTATAACGCGCTTGTGTTATAACCTATCAGAACTTTCTTTTAATTTTTGCCATAATTTTGCCCCCATCTTTTTGCACCCACCCATGGATGATGTACACATGCATGTTATGGTACAACTCAATGACTTGTAAACAATGGTTTTTAGAAACACCTATCAAAAATCAATTTGTATCATTTGGGTATTAAAATAAATTATATATTTGGAAACTAGACTTCGAGTACTACATTTTATGATCAATGAATTTTTTTAAGATTCCATCTCTAAGTGCTTCAAATTAAGGTCAAATGTGACAAATTCTAAAAATTAGGAAAAACACTTCCACTTTTTGGCCAAAAAGTGGACTCAACTTATTGTACACACCCTTGTATGTTATTCATTCATCAATTTCTCTATCAGTAGTTGTGATTTTTTGTGACCCTACTAGTCTTCTGATCAATTTTTTTTTCCTTTATGCATAATACTTATGTGAATGACTATGGAATTGGAGATTGTGTGTAAGGAATTATTAATCTTTTATTGTAATATTATATTCATTTTGATTGTTAAAAAAGTTCTATTCATCTTTGGTGTGTCACCATAATTTTATTTTTAGTTATCTTTTGTGGACAATGATTTTGGATTACATAAATGCTTTAAGCTCCTTCTAGGGTTTTTCACCTAAAAGGAGAAAGAATTGGGTCTAAAATGCAAATGTCTACACTCAAGATTAATGTGAATGAGATGTAATGTGTCTAATTATGATGTATTAATGCACTAATTTGAAAAAAAATGATTTAATGATGCAAAACCTAAGAAATTCTAAATGTTGGAAATGCGATATGCAGAAAGATGAAATAGATGCAATACAAAAAAAAATAAAGATGAAAAATAGAAACTATGTACCTGGAAACTGATGAAGAGCTGACTGGAGATTGCAGAGACCCCTAAAATTTTGGAAGATTTCATCTTTAAGCCAACTGGGACACTTATGCCAAGCTAGGTGACTTAGTCCCAGATCAGGGAAACTACCAAAAAAGTTGATTCTACCAAATGGGTACCTAAAATTGTAAAAATCCCTAAAAAATTACTGTAGATGTGGGACTAAGTCGCCACTATTGGTGACTTAGTCCACTTTGGATTTTCTACAAATCCAAAAGTGGAAACAAAATCCCACAACCTACAATCTGCTTTCTGATGGAAATCCAGATCTGAATCTTTGAAAAACCCTACCAAAATAAAAGATAAATTGATTTATAATGGGGGGTTTGCCTCAGTCAAACCCCAAGTTGGTATTAAAACTTTATGAGAGATAAAATATGCATAAAAACCTAGCCCTAAGTGTGTCTAAGACTAGGAAAATTTGAAATGAGACAAAACCCTATTCTAATGTGCTAGAATAAGATAATAAAATGGCACTTGAATGATTCAAGAATTCTATCCAAGAAAACCTACACCATTTCAAATGAATGTAAAGGACATGCAAATGCTATGCAAACCTTAAATCTAAAGATATAGAGAAAATGAAAGATGGAATCACTTTGAAAACAAGTCTTTAAGTGTGATTTGATGGCTAGTTTCATCTCAGGTCAACCTAGATTTCTCCATGATTCACCATAGGCATCCATGATCAACCATTTGCAATGTGAGATATTGAACAAAAAGTGATCTTGAAGACCTACAAAAACTCTAGTTTGCTACCCTTAAGCTTCAACTTTTTTTTAGAAAGACTAATGAAACTTCTTGTGAAAGATATTTTGCTCTTGACTTTTGATTTTTGCTTTGTAAACTAACTAGATGTGAAAAATGACCTAAAATCATGTATTTATAGGCATTAACACCGAATTACTCATTATTTTAACTTAATAGACCAACATCCCTCAAGAATTTGAATTAGCTTGGTGGTTTTCTCACTCAAAAGTGGAAAATACCCTAAAAGGGACTAAGTCGCCACCCTGGGTGACTTAGTCCCACAAGGGATTTTAGAGGTGGGTTTCATAAAATTTGAGTGGTTTGAATATTATTTGTCTGGATTTGAGTGATTTGTGAGTGAAATAGGACTTAAAGGTATGTGCAGGATCATCATGGAAAAAATAGGCCCTTAAGTGACAAAAAATTCAAAAAAATTAGAGTTAGGCAACTTGACATAAAAATTTGAATAAGTTATCTATATTATTTCAAAAATATGTAAGAATAGAATCTGTAGAAAATTGAATTTAGTTTCTAAACTACTAGGTTCATTTTAAAAAAAATGTATTCGTTGAAAATTTGAAATTTCAATGTAGTAGTACTTAAATTTTAGGGAAAAATAAGAAGTAGGTGTCTGTCTGACCACCCTAACCACAATAAAATGATAATATTTTCTTATAAGATTTTATATATAAGTAGAGGACTCATGTACGAATGTGATGCATATTTTTCCAATTAAATAATTAATTTTGAATTTTTTATTACAACTTTTAAAAAATATAAAAACTCACTTGTCTTACCACCTTAACTTGGTCAAAATTCATGAAATTCAATTTTTTAAATCCTATAGTATGTGAAGCATAGAATGTGACACATGTTTCAGATTCAAAAATGTGATACCATTTGAAAGCTATAGATGTTTTTCAATTAGCCTATCAATCAAGACTTTAGTCATAATTCAAATAGAAAATGAATAATAATTATTTATTAAATTCAAAGTAAAGCATAATTTATATTGGTGGAAAGTTGAGAATCTCCTTTAAAACCCCTTTTCATTTCATTAGTTTTGGGTAAAAAAGTCATCAGCCACATACCCTACACATACCCATCATTTCACCACTTTTTGGCCCATCATGATCCTACACATACCCTTAAAGTCCAAAATCATGAGCATTAGGGGCCTATAAATGAAGTTTTTAATGTGTGATTGATGCAAGGTGTCTAAAATAGGTCCAAATTAATCACAAAATTATCTCTTTCTTCAAGAGTATACAAGTTTTGGAGACATCTTTTCTTCCATTTTATTTAGTAAATGCAAGATGAAGATAGTGTTAGGCCTAAATATCTAAAGGAATATTTCAAATTGGGAATTGTAGACATGGAAAAATGGATTAGGCTTGTGACTACATTTTTCATCATTAATTCAAGATACCTACAAAATGATTAAATGATTTTATTATTTAATTATAATCTAACATTCAAATTCCTCTAATTAATTAAGTAGTCTTAACCATTTAATTAATTCATTTTATTATTCTTCTAAAATTTATTAATTAAGTAAATTACATTAATTTACTTTGATTACGTCACTAATTAATTTTCTAATCTATTTCTTTGATTAATTAAATAAGTTACATTAATTTATTTAATCACGTCATTTAGTTCTAATATCTTCTTTTTTAGTTAATTAAATAATTTTTCTAAATTTACTTAATTACACATCATCTAATTAATCTAATATGTTCTTCTAATTAATTAAATAAGTTTAATAAATTTATTTAATTAAGTCATTCAAATTAAATCATATTCTCCCACATTTAATTAAATAATTCTATCCTCTCATCTAAAGTACTTTTATAAATTAAATAGTTCACTCAACTATTTAATCACATGCACACACTTTCTCCACTAAAGAAAGGAATTAATTTAATAATTAATTCTTTTATTTGAGCACATGTCTCTTACATCTTCAAGAAAATATATCATGCATAATTCTCTCTTTCAATTCACTCATCGAATTGATCTGTCACTTCCTCGTAACTCACAGTCTCTCTCAATTACACCTCTTGGAATGAATGGATCAAATCACTTAACTATTCAATCAAAGCATGCAATCATATCCTCACATGCGATCTGGACCATGAGAATTCAAATCAATCTCAACCGTCTAATTTATGAGACTTCTATAAAAGAATATTTTCAACTATGTTTTTGGTAACAACAATATTCAAAGTTTTGTTGTCCAAATACATACAAGTGAATATTGCATACTCACAATCTGAGGGCAATTGAAGCGATTTAAATAAAATTTGAGAAGAATAATGAAGATGAGTCAAGAAAGCATGGAATTTGGGTGATATGGTTCTTTTTTATGAATTCTTTGTTTGCATTGCATTTTATTATTGATTTGGTGGATCTTAGCATAATTAGGCAATTCATGGTTGTTGCTATTTGTTATGTTCTTTAATCCTATTTATTTTCCCTGAATACATGAAGCAACCTTTTATTTAGAGGTTGATCTTAGATTTCAAGTCTCATAACTTGGGATATATTTCCATCTTTTAATAAACTATTGGACTAGGTTCAACGATGTTATGAGTTTTAGTGATAAAAATTATTAGCATGCCTAGTGGAACTAGTTTGATGATCCCAAAATCACCCATTAAAGAAATTTTATGTTTTCTTTAGTAAATCTTTCCATTTATATTAGTTTTCTTCATGACCATGGTGACTCTAAAATCAAGTCTACTAGTTCAAGCAATACAAATGTTGGTATGTTTTCAGTTTACGAAGAGAAAAGTTGATTGCTCTCATCTTAAATATTTTTTGAATGAATAGATAGCTTCTTTAAATGCTTTAACATGTCAATATGTTGTGTATTCATTTATAATTCCCCTAAATTTAATGAAAATAAAATTTTAATGCATCCTCATCATCCATATCAAACTAGGAAAGTTCCTAGTTTTATCACTAGAATACCCTTGTTGTAGAAAGCTATTTGCATTTTCCTAGTGCCTACCTCTTTCCCACTCTTGATCATCCTTATTAGAAGCCTATACATGATTATGACATACCTCAAGAGGCCTATTTTATTCCTAATCATGATGTTTATCCTTCTAATCAACCCTAATATATTGAAAAAATCCTAAAGGATACAATGTTGGATATTAAAGAACAAATGAATAAATTATTAAAAGAGACTAGGATTATAACTTGTAGTAGGATGATATTTCTTATTGATCTTACCTTCGACAAGAAGAAATGGAAAAAAAGGAAAATAACTTCAAGAGTGTCTTGATATGAAAATTGAGCCTAAGGAAGGATGAATAAAGTAAGAAACTAAATCAACCCCTCTCACTCAAAATTTTAGAGGTCCTCATCCATTCCAAGAGCCCATATAGTTGCAAGTTTAGACTATTATCCCAAAAGAGAATTTCCCTCAAAAAAAAAAAAATCTTCAAGAAACTCAATAAATCCTTTAGAATCTCCTACCAAATTATTTATCTTGTCCTCTACCATTGAAATTTTCAAGGGTGTACCTTTCTTGGTGAGATAGAGCTGCTCTAATGAGGAATAAGGGTGCATTTTTGAGGTAAACGAAGATAAAATGTCTATTCATAAACCCTCATGTGTTCTAAAGACCAAAATATTAGACATGTTATAATAGGAAAGAAAGCATAATTAGTTGGAACAACAAGACACTGAACCAATGGGTGATGATAGTACGGGAGGAGTTGGTGCTATTTTTTGATGAAATTCCTTACTCTATTCTCAAGGATATAGAGATAACATAAATGTTAACATCAAGAAGGGATTTAGGGTAGTAGGAGGATACCAAAAAACTTGATAAGTTGTTGTCCATGAAGATATGTATGGGAATGAAGAGGAAAATAAGGACAACCTTATTTAGAAGAATGGAAAGACTAATGTATATGAGGTTTCTAATAAAGATGAACAAGATATCAAACAAGAACATATACTTCAAGAATAAAATATTTATGTTTCTTCAATGGGTATGTACAGGATCATCATGGAAAAAATAGGCCCTTAAGTGGCAAAAAATTCAGAAAAATCAGAGTTAGGCAACTTGACATAAAAATTTGAATAAGTTATCTATATTATTTCAAAAATATGTAAGAATAGAATCTATAGCAAATTGAATGTAGTTTCTAAACTACTAGGTTTGTTTAAAAAAAACAAGAAATCTATTTGGTGACAATTTGAAATTTCAATGTAGTAGTACTTAAATTTTAGGGAAAAAAAGTAGGTGTTTGTCTAGCCATCCTAACTACAATAAATGATAATATTTTTTTATAATATTTTAGATATAAGTAGAGGACTCATGTCTCAATGTGATGCATATTTTTTTGTAATTTTTTTCCAAGTAAATAATTAATTATGATTTTTTTATTACAAGTTTTAAAAGATATAAAAAACTCGTATGTCTGACTACCTTAACCTAGTCAAAACTTCATGAAATTCAAATTTTCTTTTTTTAATCCTATAGTATGCAAAGCATAGAATGTGACACATATTTTGGATTCAAAAAATGTGATACCATTTGAAAGTTATAAATGTTTTTCAATAAGTTTATTGATCAAGACTTTAGTCGTAATTCGAATAGAAAATGAAAAATAATTACTTATTAAATTCAAAGTAAACCATAATTTATATTGGTGGAAAGCTAAGAATCTCCTTTAAAAACCCTTTTCATTTCATCAATTTTGAGTAAAAAAATGTCATCAGCCACATACCCATCATATTGCCACTTTTTGGCCCATCATGATCCTGCACATACCCTTAAGCAATCTATGTAGAGCTTTTGTTAGATAGTTGTATAGAGCTTGTCACCACGAACACCCCAATTAGGCTAGTCTGCAATAAATTCTAGTTGGCTTTTCTTGGAAAAATTACAACTTGGCACCTCAAAAGGATGACCAAGAATAAGCATTCTCTGGTCATCATAGCAATAAAATGGGTTATGGGGAGGGATTTCCTTGTCTATGAGGATAGGTATAGAGTTAACACTAACATGTGCTCTCATTTTGTGGTGTCCATGCTTGATATTGCAGTTCCCAAGCCATTGGTTCTATGCCTGGTAATTGAAATATTTCTGAAGAAATATCTGGGCGGTCTCAAAGAGGTGGTGGCCAATGTGACATTTGGAATAGGCTTGCTAATTGCAAGTGACCTCTGAAAATATATTGAGAATGAAGTAGTCATGTCGGTGTTGTTCCTAAGCAGCTTTTGTATTCAATCACAAGAAGAACATCGCCAAAGGGTCACCCATGCATGCCATTTCCTATTCCACTTGTACAACATGGTGTTGTTTTATAATATTGACTGGTACACAGACTTCAAGAACCTTGTGTTCCCTTAGCCACTTGCCATTTCTCCTGCGGACACTGTTACTGCTAATGATGATGATGCCCCTACTGATGAAGTTATTCCAAATGTTGTCATTGATTCCTCCATTGCTGCCACTCATGCTCATGAATAAAAATTTCCTTTTATATGCTTTTAAAAACTAATACCTGTTAGTCTATTTTTTGTACATATTCCTGGAAAAGGCTTTATAGTAGCTAGATAAAGAAGATACAAAAATACATAGATATATACTCTAAAAAGCATGGCCTCTGAGCCATTTTGATACTGTATTTAGCAAAGTATATAAATATAATGAAAATATAGCTTATGTTAAAATATTCTATTTCCTTTTCCTATTGTTCTACAATGTGGGTTTTCTTTTCCTTTTTTGCATATGTGTGCTCACTTCAATTCAGCATATGGGTGCCATTTTTCTTTGCTTCATGGGTTATTTTATCTTTCTCTACACTTGTAGAGTTAATTATTGAAAGACCGCCCAACAAAAACACAAGGGAAAAAATAATTTCAATATTCACATATTTACATTGGCAAAATAATTCTAGAGTTAATTACATAATTTTAAATGAATCCTGTTGATTAGAATTTCCCATAGTTCATGCTCCATGGTTTCTAATTCTAATGTGTTGTGTTCTTTGCACTAAATTATTTTGAAAGGGCCTTCCCAGAGGCTATCAAAATTCCTATGTTGGTCAGGATTTACAACCCTTTCATTAAAATTTAGCAGTAGGTCCCCGCACTTTAGACCTTGGTCCAAAGCTTTCTTGTCGAACCATCTTTTAACCACCTACTAGCAGTTGGACATGGCTATCATGGCCTTTTCTCTTTTTCTCTACATTTCAACCAACTCAGCTAGCCACACCTTGAGAGATTTGAACAATTGTATTGCCAGAATCTCTATGGAGATAGGTAATAGTACTTCTTTCCCATAAACTAACTCGTACGACAAATTCTTGAGGACTTGCTTAGGAGTTATGCGGTCTACCCAGAGTGCTGCCCAAATATTTTTGTCATTCCCATTGATGCTCTAACCTAATCCTTTTGATGATTCAGACTAAATTTTTATTGGTTGACTCTACCAGGTCATTACCCTGCAGGTAGTAATTTGACAATATCTTCAAGAATATACCATGCGTGAGTTTGAATTGGCATACCTTAGAGCCTAGGAAAGCCTTGGCATTTTTAGAGATGATGATTTTAGGAGGGCCAAATCTCTTCATGATTTCTTTGAGGAAGTCTACTATCTTTTTCTCTATCGCATTCTTCACGGGCATGGCTTCGGACCACCTTGTGAAGTAGTGTGTTTCCATTAGAATCCATTTATGTTTGGTGCTAGAGGCGAGATTAATCATCCTGATGAAATCAAGGCCCCATTACACAAATGGCTCATTAACTACATGGAGTTGAGGGGAATTGCGAAAATTTTCCTTCTTCTTACCAAGAATTTGCATTCCTTGCAAAATTTTACCAAGAAATATGAGTCATTGAACAATGTGGGCTAGAAGTACCCATCACACATAATTTTGATGGTGGTGTTCTTTGCAGAGAAATTCCTGCCTGTGGGACTGGTGTGGAAAATGCCAAGAATCCTCTTAGCTTGCTCTGTGGTGACACACCACAACAGAACGTCGTTAAAATTTCTTTTGAAATTGACACCTTCAATAAGCGTGTATCCATTATTCTGCAGTCGATGAAATCTTCTCTTTTGAGAAGGAAGGTAGGGTGGATATTTTCCTATGTGCATGAATCTCACTTTTTCTGCTAGCTAGCAGCCTTCAGACTTAGACTCATTCATTAGAAGTAGCTTTAGTTGTTTTTCTTTGGCTGCCATTTCTTCATCATGTTCCAGATATTCACATAGTCCTCTCCCTCAAATAGTCTTTGTAGGCTTGACCTCAATGTCATATTCAAAGATCCCTGTGATCCAATTAGCCCTTTTTTCAGTGATTTCTCCTTTCATGATGTATTCACACACACTAGAATGCACGACATAAACAACCACCTTGTTGCAAGAGATTAGGTGTCAGAACTTCTTGAGTCCCTTAACTATTGCAAAAGCTTACCTCTTGATGAACTTGTAGTTCGTCTCATATTATTTTAGGGTCCAAGAGTGAAATTCTATCAGTTGTTCTCCATTTCCTCCATTGTCTTTCTATGTTAAGCTAGTAGCAATGCTTGACTTGCTACTGAATACATACATTATGAAGTCCTTCGATAGGTCTAGGTTAACCAGCACAAGAGTCAAGGAAATAGCATCCTTAACCTTTATGAAGGCTTCTCTAGATTCTTTAGTCCATTTGAATAATTGGTCTTTCTTTAGCATTAGGGTGATTGGTCTAGTTATCCCTGCAAAATTTGAAATGAATTTTCTCACAAAATTTACCTTCCCCAGGAAGGATTTAACACCTTTTTTGTTGACCAGTAGGGGAAGGTCTTTTATTGTTTTCAACCACTCAGGATCAATTGCAATTCATTCTTTGGACACTATGTGTCCCAATAGCTTGACATATGACACTCCAAAAACACATTTTTAAGGGTTTAGGGAGACCCCAAAATCCTGGAATTTTTTGAAAACCATCTCAAGGTGATTGAAATGATCATCCTTATGTTTGGAGAAAATAGTAAAATTATCCAAATATATTAGGATAATCTTATTAATTAATTCTTGAAAGCGATATCCATGGCCCGTTGAAAAGTGGCTCCTTCATTTGAAAGGTCAAAAGGTATTTTAGCATATGTGAACATTCCCCACTTGGTTGTGAAAATTGTCTTGTGTCGATCTTCTTCTTTAACCCAGATCTGATTGTAACTGAAGAAGCCATCTAGCAGAGAAAACATTTATAATCCTACCATTGTTTGCAAGATTGCCTCCAAAGAAGGGAGGGGATAATAGTCCTTTAGGGATGCTCTATTCAGGTCCTGAAAGTCAACACACAAGCAGATGTCTTTGTTCTTCTTTTGGACTGGGACCAGGTTAGACACCCACATGCTATGCTTAATCGAGAAGACAATCTGAGATTGAACTAGCTTTGTCAGCTCTTGTGCCATCATGGCGTCGATCTTTTGATTAACTGGCCTTTATTTTTGGTAGACTAGTTTGGCACCTTCTGTCAACTCTATTGTATGTTCGATGATGTCAGGATCATATCCATTAAAGTAATCATATGACTAGGAAACTACTCCTTCATACCTTTTGTAAAAGTTGATGATCCTTTCTTTATCATGAGGTAGGACGTCTTTCCTGACTTTGAGCTTTTTTCCACCTCTGACCTAGAGGTCCACATAATCACTTTTGTCTACTACAAACTTTCTTTTGTCATTTCTTGCATTTTCAAAATCAAAAGGTTTTCAAGAGTGAAAAGCCCCTTCAGAAGCTTATTAGACCTTAGCTGAATGATTTGTATGTCATAGGCTTCAACAATCTTTGGTTGGAGTTGGTTGGAAAACTCTCTTGACTATTGGATGAACAAGGCGATGTGTTCATCACTATCAAACACTTGCAAGCTCTGATCATTATCTAGAATCTCTGGCTAGACTATCGCTTGTATAGAGTGTCTATTATGTATTAGGTCAGAGGTAGGTTCAAATTGAGATCCGATTGCAGCCATGCGATCCAAGTCAGCATTTTGTTCTTGGGGCACTAGGATGTTGAAGGCTTCAAAACCCTGAATTAGGTCCTAGAATCTATGCCTGTAGGATCTCATTTAGACATTCTTGGATGTAGAAATCCCTCAGACTTGATTGACTACTAATTTAGAATCTTCAAACACCATTAATTGCTTGATGCCCATTAGCTCTGCAAGGCTTACACCTTACACTAGGCCTTCGTATTCAGCTTCATTGTTCAAACAAGTGAATTTGAAGTGGGAAGACTAAAGTTTATTTTCATTGTGTGGGGATGTCAAACATATCCTAGCTCCTATGCCAACCTTGCATCTTGCTCCATCAAAGTGGAGCATCCATAGTTCTAAAGCTTGGTTACTTTTAGGTTCCTTCATGACCTTCAGAAGCACTTGCTCTTCGTCATAGATGACATAGGTGTCTAGCCCGGTAGCATGATAGTTATCTAAAGGGTCAACATCTATATACTTGCTCAAGAGAGCTTCTTCTTCATCAGTCCGATCTCCAGTAACTTTTTCATCTTCTGGAAACTTGGTACAATATGTCTCCTCTTTACTAAAAGAGGTATGAGCAGCTTCAAAGTTGATCATAGCTTCATTGGCCACATGTTTTGAGTGCAAAGCTTTAGACACTATTTTCATTTTAGCTCGATGCTTGGTCCTTAGGATCAAATGCGACCAGTCTAGAGAAAGATATCTGCCTATCTTTGAAGTAAATTCTTACGATAGGTAGAGATCGAACATAGGGGGAACATCTATGATCATAGTGTCTTGCGAAATTGTGATGCTAGGGTAGGAGAACATAGTCAAGGGGAATTATTTGATGACACCTACAGCTTTGAATTTTTTCCCATCAAGTTGCATAACCCCCCTCTTTAAAGGCTCATAGCTAACTCCTAGGGATTCGGCTATCTGCTTGGGCATGACTATAATGCTAGCGCTAAAGTCAATCATGGAATTGTGTAATAATTTATCTCCCACAATGAGGGTTAGGAAGAAGGGTTTCAGTTTTGGCTTGTCTTTAACTTCGACAGGGGATTCCTCTATTCTATTCATGAGAACTTTGGTAGGAGGTTATTGATCAATAGTATTCCCTTTGAGTGATTTCTCTTTTGGTTCAATGATTGAATCCTCCCAGAGAACCTTCTGTAGCAATGTCTTTTGTTCTGGAATAGCTAAGATATCCCATAGAAACACATTAGCAGATGATTTTTTCAATTGTTCCACCACATTGAATGGTGGAAGATTCAAAGGCTTCTGCTCCTTAGCTCTTGTTATAACAATTTACCTTCATAGCAGACATTGTTGTGCCACTGCACAGGTATTGGGCATCTAATCGGAAGCACCTTTGGGCTACGGATTGACTAGTTGTGGAATGAATCATTCACCTATGAATCTCCTCTTTTAGCAAGTGTTGTAATCAGATTGTACTTGCAATTCTTTAAATGTGGATGCATCATTGGTGAACACTACATCTTCTTCTTCCATCCATGAGAAGAGTGCATGGTCTGGAGAAATATCTATTTCTTGTGCTAGGGACAACCCTTGCATTTTTGCAGTGAGCATCGCATTTTCCATTTGTGGAGAGGTATATACATAACCTCCGTGATCTAACATTGCACCTTGGATGCATTGATCTACCACCTTTTATTGTAGATTGTCATGTGGACAGTTTCAGGGCATATGTGCATCACCGCAAGGGAAACACTAGGGGTTGGTTTGTCAACTAAATTATTTTTCCCCACTATCAACTCTCTACTCGAGCTTAATTTAGCACTCTGTAGTGGAGTGGGTACCAACAATATTTGATTTTTTCTTTGCGCTTATGGATTTGTGTGAGCACCTCCTTGGAACTGGTTCTTTTGGTAAGAAGACCTCCCACCTTGATAATTTTGATAAGTTGGCTTCAAAGGGGTGGCCCGGTTTTGCTTGATCACTATTATCTCATTGGCCATATCCTACAACATCTCCTTGATGTCACTTATATCATCCTTTGAGGAACAGGATGTGGAAGCAACATTCTGTGGTGTGCCCAGATATGTATACATAGATTGGGGAGGAGAATGTGCACTGGTAGATGGCATCTCCTGGGCGAGAACTAATACTTCAAGGAACATAGGCATGGTGGGCCGAGGAAGCAACTTCCCGACATTTATTAGATTGTTCTCTGCTTTAACTACTATGCTATATGCATCTGGTAGAGTGGTTCCACCAAGGGATTGGATCATCATCAAAATATTGGGGTTGATAGATTTTACGTAGAACATGAATGCGAGGTTGGCCAGTGGATAGATAGAAATCTAGATTCTCTACCAAGTTCCATGGAACTAGGCATTGAAATCAGTCATGGCTTCATATAGGGCACATTTTATGACTGATAGTTGATGATATTATGAAGACCTATCTCTGTCATTAGAGAATCTTTCATAGAAAGGATCTCTGAGTTGATCCCAGGTACCGATAGTATTATCCTACATAATGTGGTACCAATCTACCACCTTCCCCTTAAAAGAGGTGGCAACCAGCCTTAGCATCACATTTTGGGTGGTGATTCCATGCACTAGACACACGTCTGCAACATCTTGTAGATGTTCAAATGGTGTTCTTGAGCCATCTCTGGTGAACTTGGGTATAGCTTTTAAAGAAGAGACTAGGATAGGGGCCCAAACGACAGGTGCTACTACTGAAACAAGAGGACTTTCAGTGTCCCATGCCACATAATTTATATTAATAGTGGGAAACATGGCTAGCAGAAGGGGCAGAGGAAGCATAACCTTCACTAGCTGGGTTGAGGCCTGTACTATTCCTAGTGGCAGTACCAACAAACCAGGATTATTCGTTGTTTTGGATCTAGTAACAAGTCTATAGCTCATACAACCTTTTTTAATTTAGATTCATTTAAGCCAGTCCCACCGAGCATGCAATAAAAAAGAAACTATTGATGCCAAAATTTGGCAAGGTAACAGCCTTTATGGGAAACACAGTTAATGGGGGACCAATTGTGTTAAACTGAGTACCCTATGGGTTTTTAAAGAAGTTAGATTCTTCTATAATTAGGGTTTTTAATGGGAAAAGGAATCAAATATATAAAATTAAAAGTCTAACTATGGTGATGCACCAAGATGTAGATAAAGGAATGGTAAATATATCCTTTGAGATTCGATTCAAGGGCTCGGTTAGCAATCTGCTATGTTCCAAAATCACAGAAATCAAAGATAAAGATCTTAACAATTCATATAATGACATAAAATGATTATCACATACATTCACTAAAAAGAAGAGTCAAAGACATGATCTAAACTAGAAACTTTTATTAAAATTATAGAAGTCTACAAATGAACCATTCAGGATAATAGTGGTACAATATTAATGTCTTATCAAATAACATAAGAAAAAACAAAAATGCTAAACAATGGTATAGTCTAAAAGTTTCATATAATAATCTAAAAATAATATTAAAGGCCCGGTGTCTTTCTCTAATTTTTATGCATCCTATGAACTTGTTTTCTAAAGCAAAAAGCAGTATATATAGCCAACAATCCATCTCCTAGCGAGCGTGTAACATAAAAGATTATGTATCTTGAGCAATGATGGTTGCAGTAATGATTTCCCTAGGCCATTGTAACATAAAATATTTGGGCCATGGCATGTGTGAATGGTGATCCTAGACCTACACAAACACAAAGAACAAACACATAATTAGTCCAATATGCAAGTTAGAAACAACATTCCCCATGAAATTCAATTGAGATATCAAGAACAAGAAATAAATGAAGAACATGAACAAAAACTATCTAGTCTTGCTCAAAATAAACAAACTCTCAATCCCATGGGGGAATTGGTGCCATTTTGATGTGAAAAATGGCCCTTTCCCAGTTCCTTGCAAGCTTGGTGATCAATGGTGAAGATTTGATACTCAATGAAATTTCTCCATAACCTAGCTATGAAATTATGAAAATGGATAAAAATGGATGAGTTTTGTTCCAAAAAATGAAAATGATAAATTTGCTCAAGTGGTGTATCAAAATGCCTAAGCTTGTGGATGATTATGGATCCAAAATCCAAATGAGAGCCTTCTATTTATAGAAGACAAAGAGGGAAGAATAGGAAAAATGGATGAATGTGGGATCAAACACCAACCAATAGCATAAAGCCACTTCTCAACATGTGAGTGGACAAATGTGGAGCAGATTTTGGTCATTGTGAAATTAATGCAATTAGGTGGAAATTTAAATTTGGGGAAGTGACGAGTTGGAGGGAGAAGACAACGAATTTAATGCCAGTTGACTCAAGGAAAAGGACATGTAAGAGGTTTTTAATGCCTTGTTGGATGTACAAGTCCATTTGGAGGGATTTTTCAAATTGGAGGAATATTCCCACTTGGATTCCTTTTTGAATGAAAATTGAAGATTTATTTATTAATTAAATTTATTTTCATGAGAAAGTTGCAAAAGCTAGAGGATTTGATGGATTAGGATTAGCATTAATCGGGATTGATTAAATAAGATGAAATTAGTTGATTTGACAATTTGATTTAGATTTTTGGATTTAAATAAATCAGAGTGAGGAATAATGGATTTAGACTTAATTAAATAAGGTTTGATTTATTTAATTTAAAGAGAATGATGTTAGTTTTAAATCAAATAAAGATAACTATATTTAATTTAAATGAGATGACTTTATAACTTGATAAAATTAATTATTTAATCAAAAGAGGGACTTTAGAGGCTAATTAAATAAAATTGATTTATTTAATTAAGAGAAGAAAATAATGATCTAATCAAACAAAATGATTTATTTAATTAAAAGAAAAAATATGATGAATTTAATCAAATAAAGATTATTTGATTAAATGGTTAGCAAATGAGATGATTGAGGAAGAATCAGTGTTAGTGAACTAGAGTCAAATGCATGATGATGACCGGGATAGTTTTAGTGTCTACATTTTCCCCCTCTTTGAAGCAATGTACCTGCTACATTGGTTCAAAGAATAACCTTGCCGAGATAAAAATTCAAACAAATTCTAATTTTTTTGGATGCCCCAGTAGAAAGAAGCATACTAGTACATTTTCCCCTCGAGAGATAGAGTGAAAAGTTCAATTTAAGGGTCGATCTCATGATAAAGAGGTTCAAGATGGACATATGGATGGTTATGGTGATGATGTAAATGAGATGGTTTTAAGATGCTTAGAATAACCAATCTATATTATCCTAAATAACATAAATGATAATGCAATGCATGTGAGATGGATGATGCCGATATGGTTATGCAATGGATGTTTTATGCAAATGTATGGTTTATGAGATGCTTAGACTAACAAATATATATTATGATGGAAATGCAATGTATGTGAAATGATTGGTGTTTCGTATTATGATATGATATGATATGCAATATGTTGATGGTTTGTGGATGCAAGATGGATGCATTGCTGATGATAATTAACTGTCATGGTACCATGTTAGCGTGGAAAGAAGATAGAATAAATAATATCTAACAAGCCTACATTAGTAGCGATGATGATGATTATGATGATTTTCTTATCAAGAATTGGGATTTTAAAAGGGATATTTACCTTATGTTTGATAACACACATAGGCACGATGCATAAAGGTATAAAGAACCAAGATGGTGTTGCACCTAGTGTGATGGACTTTGACTCGACAATCAAATAGGAGTACTCTTGTTCACACCTGACATACAAAACCTTATTTATAATGCAGTTTAGATATTCCAAACATCTCAGACCAAAACATAGAAAGGAAAGACTTCCTATGTGGTTAACAAGACACCTATAACACCCTCCCTACACCCAAAGAAAGCACACATGACCAAGGTTATATTACAAGACTATCCAACAAGACAACAGATAAAAGATAATGATCATTTCCCTATTCATTTCTCTCTAAATCCCTTTATTTGGAAATCATTGAGAGGTCATTAGAATGAGTGTAATAAGATAAATTAAAAGAAAAAGATCAAGTAAACAAATAAGCTAATGTTCTTCATGCCGCTAGCCAAGACTAAACTATAGTGATGCCTGATGTTGATGTCCATTGTAGGAAGGATGCATCCTAAGACATGATGTTATTAGATGATTTGGGAAAAACTAGATGATGGGATATTAATACCAAGAGTTGACTAACTTGTTTACTTACTGACCTAGACTTGAGACTTTAACATTTGAGTTTTGATTTTTAACCTGCTAGACTTATTTCTGACTATTTCACCAAAGGTTCAGGGTGATGATTGATTTATTATGACTGATGTTTATTGTGGGTGAAAGTGAAGTGGGATGGATGGATTTTTTCAAATATTTGGATATTTTTGATGTTTTGAAATGCTATGAGGCTATTTTTGGTATTTTCAAGGTGTTTTACGAATGTTTTAGTTTTCAAAATTTTCAATGTTTTGGGGTTTTTTGAGATTTTGACCAAGAGACTAACCTAAAGACCTATCCTAGGGGCCTTAGGGTTTGATCAATAGATTAGCCTTTCCTATGTTATACACATAGAGACCATGTAGTTTGATTAACACAGACTCAATTATTGATGAGATATGAACAAATTGTTTGCCAATTTATTATGACAGACTCCTAAAGGATTGACCTAAGTGTCTCAGGGGAAGATCAAAGATCAACCTTGCCTACGTTCATAGCTCAGGGACCCATAGTTCGACAAGACAACTCTATTTTTTATTTTTTGAGTGACATTTTGACTTGTTTGTGGATTTTGATATGTTTTGAATGTTTTTGGATTTTTTGATTTTCTGATGTTTTTATATTTTTATGTTTTTTTGATGTTTTTTGATTTTTTGATTTTCTAATGTTTTTGGATTTTTTTATTTTCTGATATTTTTGGATTTTTTGGTTTAGGGAAGACTTCAAGAATATACACAAATCTAATTTGATGAGAACATGCCCCAAACATGATGCAATATATTACTCTGATACAGGAAGGACAAACTAACCTTGAGAATGAGCCTAGTAGTACTAGGAGGTATCATGACACAAACATAGGACTAAGCTATGATACAGACGCGGATGGGTGATGGATGGAGATAGATGGATGTGATGGAAGTGTGATGGATGGATGATGTAGAGCAAGTCATAGAGATCTCGATGGAGGGAAAGTGCTTATTTACACAAGGCACTTGTTTTCTAGGTTTTCACCTAGGTACTTGCCCAAAGTGCCACCAAAGTGGTTTTCACTAGAGGATGATTTTTTTCTCTTTACTGTTTTTAATCCTTTTTCTAAATTTTTTTTGGATTTTTTAATTTTTAAATTTTTTTGTATTTTTGGTTTTATACCTTGAAAGATTAGGCATAAATTTTTTAAAGATGGGATCTATTTATGGGCTCCTACAGAGGCTTTCCTTCTAGTGTTGATAACTGATATGTCCCTGACTTGTAGCTTGCTGTGAGGATGAAGGGTCCCAACCAATTGGGTTTAAACTTCCCTTGCTATTTGTATTTGGAACATTCTTTGATTCTCCTTCAATACAAGCCCTCTGACCTAGAAAGTCTGACTCCTGATCTTGTTGTAACTCCTCTTGAGATGGTTTTGGTAGACTTGAAAATGGTTTAGGGCATCCATACGCCACTCATCCATTAGTTCTAGCTTGTTTAATCTTGACACCTGATATTCTTCATTTGTGATGAGATTTTGTAATGATATTCTTAGGGATGGGAGCTTGATCTCAATAGGGAGTATGGCCTCTAATCCATAGACTAGGGAGAAATCAGTGGCACATGTTGATGTGCAGATACTTGTTCGGTAGCCCCATAGGGCGGGATTCAATTGCAAATGCCATTCACGACCAGCGTCATTGATTGTTTTCTTGAGGATTTTCAGGATGGTCTTATTTGTAGCCTCAGCTTGGCTATTTCTTTGGGGATAGTATGAAGTGGAAAATTGATGTTGGATATTAAAATTTTGGCATAAGTCATGAAAATCTTGGTTTTCGAAAGGTGTCTCGTTATCTGAGATATTGACTTGAGGGACACCATAGTGGAAAATTAGGTAGTTCAGGATGACCTTGGATATCTGATTTTCGGTGATATAGGTCATGGGGATGGCTTCCACCCACTTTGTGAAGTACTCAGTGGGAGTGATGATGAACTTATGTCCACTAGATGAGGTGGGGGTAATTTTTCCAATGAGATTGAGCCCCCACTATGAAAAGGACCAGGGTGTGACAATTGGGTGGAGCTCTTGAATTGGTGCATGGATGAGATCCCCATGTTGCTGACACTGTAGACACCTTCAGACATAGTCACATGTTTCTCTTTCCATTGTAGGACAATAGTACCTAGTCCTTATCAATTTCTTAGCCAAGGTCATACCACTCAAAGTGAACCACAAATGTTGTTATGTACCTCAATTAAAGTGGTCAAATCTTCCTCAGTGTTTAGGCAATGTAATAGGGCTCCTTTAGTGCTTCTATGGTATAGGGTATCTCCTAGGATGAAAAAGTAGGATGAATTCTTGACAAAGGCTCTTTTGAGGTTTGGGGTTATGTTAGGAAGGAGGACTCCTATTCTTAAGTAGGTTTATATATCATGATACCATGGATCACCAGGACTAATGATTTCACACACAAATTCAAACTCTAGTACCTCGAATGCTGGTATGAGAAGCTGCTCTACAAGGAATTCTTGCTTTGGGATATTGCGTGGGATATCTAGTAGTGATCCAATTCTAGCCATAACATCTATCACTCTATTATTTGTTGTTGGTAGTTGCTCAAATGTGATATTAATGAAGAACTCTTTAAGGCTTTCCCCCAATTTGGTTTAGGGAGTCAACTTGTCATCCTTCATTTGATACTCACCATTTACATGGTTGATTATGAGTTGTGAGTCTCCATAGACTTTGATTTCCATGATCTTCCATTGTACAAAAAT
Source organism: Sequoia sempervirens (assembly GCA_007258455.2). Classification (NCBI taxonomy): domain Eukaryota; kingdom Viridiplantae; phylum Streptophyta; class Pinopsida; order Cupressales; family Cupressaceae; genus Sequoia; species Sequoia sempervirens. Next base: position 74,634,093 of record VDFB02179234.1, read on the forward strand.
TGAGTTGTGAGTCTCCATAGACTTTGATTTCCATGATCTTCCATTGTACAACCATTGAGTTGTGAGTCTCCATAGACTTTGATTTCCATGATCTGCCATTATACAACAATTCTTAGCCCTATGATAAGACCCTCATATTTTGTAATGCTATTTATGCATGGAAATGACAGCTTGTATGATTTGGGTATGCAATCCCCTTGTGGAGTAAAGAAGACGATTCCAGCTCCTAACCTGTGTTGTGTGTAGGATCCATCAAAGTACATTTTCTAGTGATCTACTACACTTAAGTTGAAGATTGATTCATTGGAGAATTCTGATACAAGTGGGTTCTCTAGTATACTATACTTAAGTGATCTACTACACTTAAGTATACCACGACTTCTGCTAGTTGATCTGAAATTGCTTGTCCTTTGATAGCCTTGTATTCCACATACTGAATGTCATGCTCTATCAGAATCATGACCCATTTATCCATCCACCTTGTAATCCTTGCTTTACAAAGTAGGTACTTAAGGGGGTCTATCTTCACAATGAGCTTTATTTTATGGGATAGCATGTAATGTTTGAATTTTTGTGCTGCAAACATGATTGCTAGACAAGATTTCTCAATGGATGCATAGTTCATTTTATGTCCCACCATAGTTTGAATGATGTAGTAGATAGCTCTCTCTTTCCCATTTTCATCATGTTGTGCCAAGAGAGCACCGAGAGCTACTGCTATTGCTGATATATATAGAATCAAGGGTTTGCCTAGAATTGGTGGCATGAGAACTAGTGGTGTGAGTAAGTACTCCTTGATCTTGTTGAAGGCATAAACACATTTCTCATCCCATTTTTATGCTACCTGTTGATGGTTAAAATAGCACAACAACATTAAACATAATATCGCTATTCTATTTCTCCTGAAAGAGAAAGACAACATATAGTAATCTAACTCCCAAGGTCCTGGCAGTTGGTTCTCAACTATGCTAATATGGCTCAATGGTCAATGTAACTATAATGTGAAAGGGGCCTTTGCTGATAATGGGGAACAAAACTACATTAGATCCACTAACCTAAGTTTGGGGGGTTTAAATAAAGATAAACAAGATAGATTAGAGCCTTAAAAAATAGAACATGAAAAAACTTCTTAATATCCAGACATGGATGTCAATAATGAGCATTTCTTTACCTAATCAAAACCACAACATGATGCAAGCCATAGAATAAACTATACCACTACATACATTCATAGTGCTAATTCATAATCATAACCATTCATTGAACTCTTTACTTCAACAAACTTAAAATTGATTATTCACTCATCATCAAAATATAGATCAAATAAATATAACAAAAATGTCATTCACAAATAACTCAATGAGATAATCTTGAATCTGGTTTCCTCTATTGATTCCCATCAAATAGAAAACACTTAGGCATAACAAAATCACTAGTATACATATTGATTATGAATCATTAACTTTATCATATAGGTTCAAACTTCATAACAACATAAAACTTGTATATAAACTATAAAACTGTAACCAGTTTCAATTGAAAATTTTCAAAGTATTTCTGCTAACAACAATGAAATTCTAAGACTATTAACTATTTTCTATCCTCAGGTAGCTAAAATTTCTTCAATCATCCAACCCTTACAAAATAGAACTTCTAGATACATATAGGTGCGACATGAATGAGCTTTCTCACTTTGGAATCTAGATCCATAAATTAAGGAACCCAAACTTCTTGATGAAACTAAACTGTTGATCTCTTGTTCTGAGGCTACTTTCATTGTTACATAGAAACTTTAACACCCAAAGAAAAATGTGGAATTGATGGACAAAACAGGAGTCAAATTCACATCAAAACCCAACAAAGGAGGAGAGAAAAGGATGTTGTATCTAGTGAAGAAAGTGTTTAACCATTAGTTCACTACTGCATTGTATGCTCAAGGACATATTCATCATAACTAGCAAACACTTGTTGAAGGATATCCGAATCAGGCCCTTCCAACCAATCATCCTCAAATTTAATCCTTTTAAATTCTGCTAAAACCAATTTCTGTACCTCCTTCAAATTAATCACTTCTCTTCTAGCAACCTTTACTTCTTCCGTGATGTCCATAAACCTATCCAACAACAAATCCTCTCCATCATCTCCTTTATGCATCACCTCTTCAAATCTACTCCATTTCTCCCTCATTTTATCTAAAGAAAGACCCTTCCTGACTAAGGTATCTAGATTGACTAAAATAGCCATAATTACCTCTAACTCATCAATCTGTTGATTCAAATATTTACCCACCTCTTGAATATCATTTTTATGTTAGTGAATAGACTTGGATTTGTATCATATTATACTCATAGTTTTCTCAAAAAAATCCACATTATCATCCTCAAGAATTGATTGATCAAGCAGAGTTGAATTAGGTACATTGCTAATGTCCTTAAGCTTTTTAATATATTCTTTATATTCTTGATCTTGCTTGTCTAAACCTTCAGCATGCTGGCTCAAATCCCTTGGCAACTCAACTATCAGTTCATAAATCTTGAAACTATAAATTAAAACTTCATCTACCTCTTGATTGAGCTTATCAATCCATCTTTCCAACATTCCCACCTTACTCTTCATATGCACCAAGTCATTAGCTTCTTTCTTTGTCAATAAGACTGGTGATTCAGGAGCAAAAACTTGTTGAGAAATTGGAGTTGATCCAATTGAGCCTTAAGCTCATCCTTCTTTTTCCTATCTTTGATCATCCAAGACTTGGTAGAGGAAGCTACAATATCAATCAAGTTAATTTGTTGATTCCTTGTAGGTCTTCCCAAGTTCACCATACCCAACTAATAATCAGACATTTTCATTTCATCCCAGTTCTTATCCATCATTGGTATTGCACATTCAACAATGATCTTTGTTGTGTTTGTAAGCTTGGTGGAGTGAAGAACTCTAGCCCTCTTCTTGGGTCTTTTCTTTTAAATTTCCTTCATCATTTCATCCCAATTAAGAGGCTGAGGTTGAACTATTTGTTTCTTCTCCAAATCAAGCTTTAACCATATAGGAGTTGTAGGAGTAGTAGCTACTTATTCTGAACAAGAAGCCACAATGGTAGAGGATAGAGGTTGCAATATAGTATTCTCAAGCTGAGAGTCAACCTCTTGTACATTTTGCTACTCTCTTTGTGCCTCTTCTTGTGCTAGATTTTCTGCCTCTTCCTTATCTTTTTTCTCTTTCAATCTTCGTCCTTCCAACTCCTACTGCAAACATTCTTCTTCCAACTAAAATAGAACAAAGATAATTAGATGCAAGCACATAAAATCATGACCAAACCCTATCTCATAGTGGATTGGTGCTTCTATGGAAAGAATCCCTTTCCCAATCCTTGCTTAAGCTTCATGCTAAAAGTGATTTGAATATGATATGGAATGCTAAGATATGGAGTGGACAAAATCAGTTCTTCAATGAAGAATGACTTTGCCTAAGCTTTGTAGATGAAATTGTGGAGAAGTTGATCAAAGATGAAGCTTTCATTTATAGATTTTCAAAGGCTAAGAGTGCTCAACATGAAGGATGTGGGACTAAAGATTGAGCCAATGAGATGAGGACACTTGTCATCATGTGAGTGGTTAATGCATGTACAAGATTTGGGAAATGTGCCCAAGAGGGGGAAATTTCAAATTCAAATTGTGAAATAAATGTTGAGTTTGACTTGTGTAAGGGACATGTAAGAGCCATGTAAGAGCTCATAAATGACTTGTTGGATGTACATTTCCACTTGTCTTTGAATTCAAAATTGAGGGAATATTCCTCTAATATGCCATGTTGAGTGAAAATGTTGATTTTAATAAATCAATAAATTGATTTATTTGTGCAAGTGGGATTATCTAGACAATGCAAGTGGTTAGGATTATAATTTAGTCATGGTTAGATTAGTTTAATGATGTTTAGGATGATTTGACCAATTTGACTTGATTTAGGGATTTTAATCAAATCAAAGGGAGATGAATGATGATTTGAGATTTAATTAAATAAATGATTGGTTTATTTAATCAAAGAGAGAATGATAGGATTAAATTAAATTAAATTAATTTATTCAATTTATGTGAATGACCTTAGGATATTGAAATTGATTTACCTTGACGAATGGACGAGTGTGAATTTGATGGAATGCATAATGCTAATTTTGTGTGTCTATAGTACCTTAGCATCAATCTACTATTGTCTTGCTAGTGCCTCAGCTTGGGTCTTGGCATCTGCTTCCTTCTTGGCATCCTCAAACAATTTCCATTGGTCCTCTATTATCAATACATGCTCTATCCCTGCATCATTTGTTATATCAAGAGAAGCCACTACATGAGTCTCTTTTTCAGATGGGGTAGCCTTAGAATCTATTGCAATATCATGTATCTCTACTTTAGGCTCCTTCTCTTTCAACAACTCAAATTCTTTGTGGAGAGTTCCCTCAGGAATTCCCTCATTTGATGGAATGCATAATGCTAATTTTGTGTGTCTATAGTACCTTAGCATCAATCTACTATTGTCTTGATAGTGCCTCAGCTTGGGTCTTGGCATCTGCTTCCTTCTTGGCATCCTCAAACAATTTCCATTGGTCCTCTATTATCAATACATGCTTTATCCCTGCATCATTTGTTATATCAAGAGAAGCCACTACATGAGTCTCTTTTTTAGATGGGGTAGCCTTAGAATCTATTGCAATATCATGTATCTCTACTTTAGGCTCCTTCTCTTTCAACAACTCAAATTCTTTGTGGAGGGTTCCCTCGGGAATTCCCTCACTTGGTTGATGCATAACAAGGGGTTGAGTGGATGCTTCTCTTGAAATAGATGTTGAAGCATCAACTTCTGTAATAGTCTCCCCTTCTTGTGTCTCTAGTAGGTCTTGGGCAACAACCTTCTCTTCTGCATTAGAAGGCATAAAATCTAAGGGTTCCTTAGGAGCCATCCTTCTCTTTTTCCTCTTCTAACCTTGAGTAGTACCTACATCTTTCCTCTTCTTGGATGGTTGAGCTTCAAGTTGGTTAACTCTCAAGCTAACCCAGTGCACGCTTCTATCCAAGACTAGTCTTGCAACTTGTTTTATATTGATAGACTCTTCAACATTCCAATCCAATAGATCAAGATCCTTGGTGCCTATCTTATTTGCATCATATTGGGGATCCAAAGCTACCCATCATATGATAAAGTCTCTAGGATGTCCTCCTTAATGACATACTCAACCATGAGTGGGATATGATATCTTTCATAATTTCTCCTTGAGATGTCATACTCATCTTGTAGATCCATCCAAAAGTCCTCCAATAGATTAAAATGTTTGTCAAAGAGATTGGGAAGCAAATCTTGCATCTTGTGCGGGGTCATAATGCTTCCTAGAAGTGTATAAACCAAATTTTAGATCAACCAACTCATCACATACAGCCTTAGCTACCACAATGTGTGGACAACTAAACTCACCCAACTTCATGAGGAACTTATGAAAACCCATCTTATGCTTGGTACCAAATTTGAAATTAACAAGAGCTTGGTAAATGAATTACATTAACACAATTCTATTGTTACAATACCTAGGGATCAAGTTGAGATGAACGTCAAAACCTCCAAATCTAAAGTAAGTAAAAGTGGGGTATTGAATAAACTAGTGTCCCCATTCATTGATAAAGGCCATTGCCTCCCTACTCAATCTGTATCCAACATCTCCAGTGAGCCTATTAATGATAACATAAAGAAATGCATCATGAACTCATCTATAACTTGACTCTGATGCTTGCAAGGTAAGTTGATTATAGTGCTCCCACACCTTTTTTCCTTGGGCTTCTCCACGCATGCCCATTGTATTCATTCCAAGAAAGATCCCCATTCTAGTAGTTGTATAGATCATTAAGAGGTCATAAAGAAACTCTTGGTTTCCCTTACTCTGATCATTTAATTATGTAAGATCTCTGATATCACCATAGGCCAATCAAACTGTTGTTGGCCATCCAAAATAGCTTGGATAAATGGGAACAACCATTCTTTGAACTGAGAAGCATCTCTCTTTCCAAATACTCTAGAGATCAAGAAGATTATTTCCCCAATCTCTTTGTTGAAGTCTTCCCTTTTAGGCTGATTAGGAAGTTTAGTTAGAGAATTCTTCTCTACCCTCATCTAGTGCTTATTCATGTAGGATCTATTGGCTTCTTTCTTGTCATTGTAAAGCTTTAATACTTTTGCTTCATTTAGTTGTTTAGTATTTTGGGGAATAGGTGCATCAAACATAAACCTAATCATTTTGGCTATTAAATAAATGATAGCATTTCCTTGTGAATCCACACACTACCTAGTAGTAGGATTATAGGCCCCAGCTGCTGCTAGTATCAACTCTGGGAATTGAGCAGACAAAGGAAAAGGTGCAACATGTGCCAACCTATATTGAGCCTAAATTCATCATTAAAGGTTTCATCCATCAACTCGTCATAGTTGGAAGGGCCTAAATTGCTATTAGTAATATCTGCCCAGTTAGAATCAATCTTGCTGGTAGTAAGGGTAGCTTCTTTATGTTTACACCTCAGAGAGTAGGGGGCTATTCCACTTTAATCTTCTCTAGGTTAGCCCCCTTCCTTGAAGTTTCTTCAGGTTGGCTCCTTTGGGAAGCTTCTTCTAATGCTCCATACATTTCTTAATCTCTACAATAAACTCCTGTATTAGATGTTCAATAACATAGAAGTCAATACATCAGTCAATACCCACTTCCATCTCCTTGAAAAAATATTTAAACTTAACTAAACTTCAACCTTTATCAAAGGCAGAGGCATATGAGAATAAGGAACAAGACATTATTTGAGAACAAAGCGGGACTAGGACCAGAGTGAAATAGGGACGAAATCAAAAATGAAACCGAACTCAGTATTAATCACTAAGTTCAAATTTATGTTCCCATTTCAGTTCTATATCTTCTCAAGGAAAAGCATAAAGACCAAACACCACAATGATTAGAAGTGGAATCATTTTAGGAACTAATCCTAATGGAAAACAACTTCAGGACGAGTTTGTTCCCAAGTCCGCTCCTGCCAATTCAATATGCAAAACAAAGGGTGTTTTTCAAAGACACAGTCATATGAATTTAAAGACCTAGGTCACATGGCTTTATGAGGAAATCCAAAAAGGGCCTAACCCCACCTTCCAACCATACAAGGACCAAATTTAAACCTAAGGAAAGACATTTTGTAAAGGTTGTTGAGCAAACCCTAGTTTGTGTGACACGCTGACTCAGAAAATTAGGGCAAGATTAACCTAACGCGGTAATCGCATAGACGACATGGAATTGAAATGAAGAAGAGGGTTTCCAAATGAAAAAAAAAAAACTTAAATCATGAAAAAACCCTTACAAGTTGAAACCCTAGTTAAAAAAACTAGGGCATGACAAAAGACACTTTCCACAAAAGCAACAACAAAAGGAAAATGATGAACAAAAAACAAACAAAACTGAATGGGAAAACTAGAAAAGACAACAACAAACAAACCAAAGAATAGATGAACAAGCGAAGAATTCATAGAAGAAAATTCTACGAATGCGCGAGAAAAAAACAAAATGTAAGGAGATGACAACACAACAACACAAAAACTGGAAGAAGAAGGAAAAAGAGCCCTACCTTAAAAGGTTGTCTAGGAAAGACTACAATCCAACCAAGATTCACTCTACAACTCACTTCCACAATCAAATTGATCCTCTCAAAGTTTTTTTGGCTCTAGTTCACTTAAACATCTTGAATAACAAAGATAATGAGCCAGTTAAACATAATTAGGAATTTAAAATCAATTCGTGTGTGCAAAGAGGCTGCAATTAATGCCATTAATATGATAGGTTAGAGGCAGAGCAAACAATGTGAACAAATAGTTAAGTCCTATGAACACCTAAAGTAGGGCGGTCGTGGACCCGGGTCCGAGATAACATAAATAATTTTGTATCAAGTCTCTTACCCAGCTCCAAACCCAACTTCTATCCTACAATAAAAACAATGGCAAAGAAAAGAAATAATAGGGCAGAATTGGAACTGAAATCGAAACTCAGAACTTTCACAAAGTTCAAAGTTCATTTTTTATTTCAGTTCCACTCTCAACCAAAAAGTAGGAAATGAAGGAAATACACACAAACATGAAGGGAAGAGGGACTGGAATGAAAACTAGGCCTAGCTCAAATGCCAACGAAATAACGAGACAAAGAAAATGAGTGGAGTCAGAATCAGAACAAGAACAAAATCTAGAATTTTTATAAAGTTTCAAGTTCACTTCTACCTCCGATTTCACTTTTACTCAGGAAAAAAAATGCAAGGAAAAAGAAAAACAACACAAGGTAGAAAAAAACTCGAGAGTGCAAGACAAACCGACGGACAACAAAAGGAACAAGGAAGAGAAGGTGGACTCGGAGATAGAATGAAATCCGAACTAGGAACTTTGGAAAAGTTCAGAGTCCAGTTTTGGTTCTGGCTCTACTTCTGACAGAGCAAAAGAAAGAAAGACTTAGGAGGAAAAAAAACAACTCCTAAGACCCAAAAAAAACCAAAGACAAAACAAAAACAAAGGGGGACCCATTTTGTTCCAAAACAAAATGGGGTGGTTATGCAAGGCATAACAAATGGTGACTCGACTAGGAGAAATGGTTAACCCATTTTCAAGATACTAAAGAATCCAGTCACCCATAAACCTCTGATTTATTGAACATATTAACTTAAGTATGATCAGAATATTTAAGTAAAGTTGAGTTGGAATCTCAGGTGTAAATCAACATAAACTACCTTTGAGTCTGAGTGTGCGCATATACGGTGCATCTTTCTTCATAAGAACTTTCGGGTATGTGCAAGGTCATGATGGGCCAAAAAGTGGCAATATGATGGGTATGTGGCTAATGAATTCTTTTTTACCCAAAATTGATGAAATGAAAAGGGTTTTCAAAGGAGATTCTTAGCTTTCCACCAATATAAATTATGCTTTACTTTGAATTTAATAAGTAATTATTATTCATTTTCTATTCAAATTACGATTAAAGTCCTGATTAATAGGCTGATTGAAAAAAATCTATAGCTTTCAAATGGTATCACATTTTTTGAATCCAAAACATGCGTCACATTCTATGCTTTGCATACTATAGGATTAAAAAAAGAAAAAAACAAATTTTATGAATTTTTGACCAAGTTAAGGTGGTCAAACATATGAGTTTTTTATATTTTTTAAAAGTTGTAATAAAAAATTCATAATTAATTATTTACTTGGAAAAAAATTACAAAAAAATATGCATCACATTGGGACATAATTCCTCTACTTATATCTAAAATATTAATAAAAAATATTATCATTTTATTATTGTTAGGGTGGTCAGACAGACACCTACTTCTTATTTTTTCCTTGAAATTTAAGTACTACTGCATTGAAATTTCAAATTTTAACCTTGAAATAGATTTCTTTTTTTTAAAACAAACCTAGTAGTTTAGAAACTACATTCAATTTCCTATAGATTCTATTCTTAAATATTTTTGAAATAATATAGATAACTTATTCAAATTTTTATGTCAAGTTGCCTAACTCTTAGTTTTCTAATTTTTTTGCCACTTAAGGGCCTATTTTTTCCATGATGATCCTGCACATACCCTTTCTCCACACCTAAACAACTATATCTAAGATCCAAGCTACATAGGTTGAGTCCTTTAACTATTGTGTAATAAAATCCTAGGAATTGCTCTGCTGCCATTCAAGCATCCATAGCCCCGACATAGATACCTCTAGTTCTCTGAAAGCATTGCTCTACTGCCAGTTAGGCATCCATAGCCCTAATAGAGATACTTGAATTACCCATCTAGTCTTGAGTTTTTTCTTTATTTTAGTAGTTTTTTTTTCTCTTTCTTTTACAAGCTTCACTTGTGGAAATTCTTTTAATAACTTTCTCAATACTTAGACATTACTAGTCTAAAATATTGGTTGAGAACTATAGTGGACCCTATGAAAATTTTTAGAATCAGATTTTTCTCTTGAATTAGAGATATAATCAACCTGAGATGAATAGGCACTTTATAATTAGATGTTTTATCTATTTTGTAACAGATTTCAATCATAGTTCATGAGGTTATCAATAGTATACCTTACTCTTAATAGCTTTCAAACCAATGCTAAATTGACCATAAGACATAAGTTTTAGAAATAAATCTCTCAACAAATATGCCTAAAAATGCCTAAATCAATTTCTCTCCTAGTGCCTATAGCATACTTTGAATAAAAACCCATACATTCAAGATGGAAAGTAAAGAGGGTCCCCAAAGAAGAAGACAAAAAAATACAAAACAACAAAAGAAACAAAGAGAAAGAAAGAAGAAACAAGCAAACCACCAATAGAAATAAAGAATAGATAATTACACATGATACATATATACAAATATTCAGAAATTAGACCCTTATGAGCCAAAGTAATGCTTAAGAAACTGTCCATTGATAGGCAATGGAATAGGTTCTCCTATTAGGGTGGTCAATTGAAAAGCATTCTCACCCAAGATCTTAGCTATTTGGTATAGACCCAACCAGAGTTTATCAAACTTCTGGTGGTCTCCCTTTTTCTCTTTAGCCTTATCCCATAGCAACACAAGATCTGATATCCTAAATGCCTTGATCTTAGCTCTTTTGTCAAACCAACGTTTGACAACAACTTGATGTTTGAAGAACTGTTGTAAAATAGTGTCTCTCTATTCTTCCAAGCTTAAAAGATTATTTAGCCTTACCTCAATCCGATCATCCTTTATATAAAAATCCTACATAAAATTGAGAACAAGTATCTACAAATTTATGGGGAAAACTGGGCCTTGGACATAGACTAATTTAAATGGTGAGTTTCGTAGAGCAACCTTAATACAGGTTCAATCTGCCCATAAGGAAAATCTCAACTGGGTATGCTAGTCTCTAGGATTGTTGACTATTAATTTCTTTATTACCCCCAATAGATTCTTATTGGTAGACTCTGCTACACCATTTCAGAATGGGTAATAATTGGATGAATACTTCAAAATTATTTTATGCTCATAGGTCCATTGTATAAATTCAACATATGAAAACACAAGGCAATTATCACATACCAGGGTGAAAGGTACTCCAAACCTAGTAATAATGTTGTCATTAATAAATTTGATAACCACATCTATAGTGTTGTTTTTGCATGGTTGAGCCTCATTCTAGCATGTACAGTAGTCCATAGTGATTAATATAAACTTATGCACTACAAAATAATTTGGATTAATTACCCCTACAAAATATGGTGCTCATTGGGTGAATGGTCTTACCTCATAAACTGGTTGCAAGGGAATTGCAAGATTATGCTCCTTGGGTGTAGAGGTCTGGCATGTGTGATAGGTTCTAACATGTTGATGTGCATCCCTAAACATGTGGGGCCAATAATACCCTGAACTAAGGATTTGATGAGCAAACGAATCCGCAGATCCATGCCATGTTCCATGTCTACCGTGAAATTCAACAATAGCATGCTTGGCTTCTTGCTAATCTAAACATTGCAGGTAAACTCCCTCATAATTTATTTTGTATAGGGATCCTCCTTTGAGCATGTAATGAGCACTTTTCATCCTTATTTCCCTCCTCTGAGTAGCATTCATCCCCTCTGGGCATCTGTTATTGAGATGGAAGAAGATCAAATCTATATACCATGGATCCTTGGTGAATGACTGCACTATATACTATTGGCAAGTGATATTCATGTCAAAATCTGCCATAGCCTTTGATAAGCCATGTCCTCGTACAAGCTTCATTGGATGGATTTCTAAATCATATTCTTGCAAAATAGCCATCCATTTTCCTCTTCTCTCTCCTAACACACTCTGCATAAGGAGAGACTTGACAGATGGATCAGGAACTATACTAACAATCTGGCTCCTGAGAATGTAATGTTTGAACTTCTTTACTAGTCAGACCAATGCAAAGGCTTGCTTCTTGAGGGGTAGATACCTAACTTCTACATTTTTGAATGGAGAGCTCGTGAAGGAAATTGGCCTCTCATCTCCCTCTCCTCTTCGTTGTGTTAGAACAACTGCACATGAATGGTCAAATGCAAATGAATAGATATAGAAGGGATTTAGATAATCTAGATTGGTTAAGACTGGTGCCTTAGATATTGATTTTTTAAGTTGTGAGAAAGCAAATTTAGCCTCGTTGCTCCATTCTATTTTTGCATCTTTCTTCATCATCTCATTAAGTGGCTTCACAATTTCCGCAAATCATGTTATAAACTTTATTACAAAATTAATCCTTCCAAAGAAGGATCTCATCTCCTTTTTACTTCCCAACATTCTTAGTTTCAAGATGGCTTCAACTCTATCAGGTTTTATGGATATCCCCTTTTCTTATATCACATGGCCCAAAATTTTCCCTTTAGAAAATCCAAACGCACATTTCTTGGGATTCAGGGACACTCCATAGCTTATACATCTCTTAAGGACCTTTGCTAAATCAGCATCATGGTCCTTTTTGTTCTTAGAGAAAATAGTTAAGTCATCTACATAGATAATGATACACTTACCTATCAGATCCTTGAATTCTACGTCCATTGCACGCTCGAATGTAGCTCCAACATTGATAAGTCCAAATGGCATTCTGCGATAGGAAAATGTCCTCCACGTAGTAGTGAAGGTAGTCTTCATTCTGTCCTCATGGCTAACAAGAACTTGGTTATACCCAGAATAGCCATCAAAGAATGACATCATCTGAGAGCCATTGATAGTTTGTAATACCTCATCAAGAGAAGGAAGTGGATAGTTACCCTTCTTCGAGGCTTTGTTTAGGTTCTTGAAGTCAACACACAGTCTGATCTCCCCACTTTTCTTACGTACTAGAACTAAATTGGAAACCCAAGTGGAGTACCATACTGGGAAGATGATTCTTGCTGACAAAAGCTTTTGCACTTCCTTCTGTATTAATGGCTCAATCAAAGCATTCATCGGGCCCTACTTTTGATGGAAGGGCTTCACTTTTGGAATTAGAGGTATTGTATGTGTGATCACAGAGGTGTCAAAAGTCTTTAAATCTTCATAACTCTAGGAAATTTCTACAATGTCTTCTTTTAACACCTTAATTATTTCATTTTTTATCTCCTCAAGGTAGGATTTTTCTATAAAAAACATTTCTTTCAAGACCTGAATCAGTTAGATTAATAGATTCGTATTTCCCTCCATCACTTTATGTTGGCACTCTCTCATGAGCTTGAGGATCAGAGTCAAATATTATTTCTAAAGCCACCATCCCTTTAGGAATGTTGTTTCTTTTCAAATTCATTATCCATTTAGTGTCACAAGTCTCAGGATCCGAACCCCCATTATCTCTTTCTGATTCATCTATTATCTATCCTTTGAAGACATTAGAACTTTCCAAGAAGGTGAGTATTTGTTGGTCATCATCAAAGACCTAAAAATTCTAGACATTATCTGGGACTTCCAGGATTGAGACTAGTTTAAATAAAAATATTTTCAACTTGGAGTCTTGCATAGGCTCCAAAGTGCTAGCAGTGACTACAAGGGAATCTTCAATCTAATTGTGTTCTCTAGGAATCAAAGTGATTCCAAAAGCATCAAAATCCTCAATTAGATTCCAAACTCTATTTTTGTAAGCAACTAGTGTTTTATAAAGACAAATATATTGGCTGCGAACTTGTTTGACAATTACTTTAGAATCCCCCATAACCATGAGAGATGTGACCTTCTTCTGATGAGCGAACATCAGACCTCAAGCAAGTGATTCATACTCTACCACATTGTTTGTAAAACCAAATTGTAACCTGTAAGAGGCAAAGTAAGTCTTTCCCTTTGGGTTAGTTGATTCTATCCCTACTTCACTTCCTGATTTGGACTTAGAGTGATCAAATTTTAGTCTCCATAATTGATGTAGAGCTGGGATCTCTTTCCTCTTTGGGGTTACAAGTTTTTTCTTTCTAGAAGTATGTGGTGGCTTGAACTGGTGTTGGTCATCAAGATTTAAAGGTAATTGGGGACACGATTCACCAAAAGTTTCACCTAGATTCAAAATCTATCTAGGAACTAGTTCGTGGACCTCCTCTTGGGTCGAATCATGATTTAGTACATTTTTCACCAATTCCTTGGGCATTGGAAGGGTATCAAGGGTAGGTGTAATTGGAACAGACTGAGATTCCTCAGTATCTTTTTGTATTTCAGAGCATAGAACTTGAATCTACTCAAGTTTGGAAGATGATTCTTCTTGAGTAAGACTGGATCTCATAAGGATGGTTGCATCTTTAGCTTCAAATGGAAATTTATTTGTGGAGGTTTGGGATTGACATTCACAAGTTTCCTCAACATGAGAGACACATTTTAAGATATCTACATAGGGTTGACAAGTTAACTCGGAATGATTCTGGTAATGGACCCTACACCAATTTAGAAGCAACAAACTCCACATATTAGCCTCTTTTCCCAACACTAGCCTATCCTGTTGCAACTTTTTGATTAAGACTTTCTAGTTAACTATAGTCATCGGATCAGTTTGTTCTAGAGACAATAGATCATTATAATGAAGCATAGAGAAGGTCATGATTTCCTCCTACTTGTAAACTCCTATCTTGGTCTCGAAATAGGCCACCTCATTGGGAGTATCATATTTAGTAATCATATGTTTAAGCCTAGGCTTGCTCTCAATTCTAATCTGTGTTGCAATCCCTTTCCAGGGGAGCCACATGTGTGAGAAATCCAAGGACAAATATCCCCAATACTCTTCATTGCATCTCTGCTTAAAAGCATACCATAAGTTTCTAGGATATCAACAACTTGGATATCCATGTAAGTTTGGATCCTTGGATTAGATCCAATCTATACATGGATATTTTTAAGCTCTCATACCACATTAACTTCTGTTTTATCTAATTGAATAATTTTTTTGTTAGTTTGGAGTGCACTCGAACCTAACTTCCTACAAATTGAAAAGGGCATGACATTTTTTTATGCCCCGAAATCTAGTAGACAGTTGTGTAGATTCTTTCCAAAAATTCTTAAACTCAAAAGGAAAGGTGGAGTATCAGTCTTACCTTTATAGAGTGTTGCATTCATCTTGTAACTATGGGTTAATTTCGGGATTGATATATCATTAGCAATTAATTAAAAACATAAACCCAAAGAAGTAATAAAGAGCAAAGGAAATGTAAATAAAAACATGAAAAATGGAATGATCTCACCCAATGTCTTAAATCTCCATGGCTAACCTTCATTACACCTTCTAACTTGTTGATCGTGTTGCCCTCAAATCGAGTGTGTGAGCAATCATTGACTATGCTAATGTCCTAAACAAGCTTTGAAGGATTTTTCCTAAATTCCTATGTCTATGACAATCATAAATTACTATAATTCCTTTCCTATTTCAAAAGTCCTAAGAGTTCTCCAAGAACAAAGTTCTAACAAGGTTCTATAGAAAATCCAATTCTGAATGGACGGACCAGATTGAATCTTGAAAAAAACCTAAAATGAAGGGCCAAGATTAAATCTGACCATCCCTAATAAGGGTTAGGGAAAAATCCTTAAATGAATAGCCAAGATGTCATCTAAGGAAAATCAGATCAGTGGTGGAGGAAAAAAGTGAGATAATTAATTTTAAAAATAAAGATTTTTAAAATTAAAAGATAAGGTGATCCACTTTGTGAGATTTTAAAAATCACAAAGATGGAAGGTGGAATGTCCACTTATAAATTACATAATGATTTAATTCATAAGTGGGGATTAATAAATAATTGTCATAATTATTTACTCTAGTGGAATGTGAAGTGGGATTAATAAATGATTAGTGAGGATAAATAAATAAGTTAGTGGAAATAATTCACATTATTAGATTCATGGTGGAAATAATGCAAATTAATAAATTCAAGGTGGAATGTCCACTTATGAATTAAATAATGATTTAATTCATAAGTGGAATAAATAAATAGGTTTATCCAAAATATGAATTTTGTGAGACAATAAATAATATTTTTTAGATTATTTACCCAAAATGAACTATTAATTAAGAATGCGATGACATTCTAAATAATTTCATTTATTTAAAATGAGAGGAATATTAATTCAAGCAATTAAATAATTAAACATTAATTATTCAATTTAGAAGATATGGTTAAGAATTAAATAAATTAATGAATTTATTTAATTGTGAGTATTAGTGACATATTAAATAAATAAATGAAATTCATTTATTTAGTAATGAGGAAGAATTAACGAATTAAAGTAATTAGAAAAATTGCAAAATTTATTTAATTAAAGGAAGACTTTAGACAATTAAAGACGTATTGAATAAATAAATAAAATTTATTTATTTAATAATCCTGAAGAATAAAAGGACATGAATTAATTAAACAATAATGAATTATTTAATTAATAGTTGAACATAGACCAAGGACATAATTAAATGTCATAATTATGCTAGGATGAAAGTGGTACCAATAGGACTTGCAGGCCTAGGTCATTTTCAAGTGTCTACATTTTTCCCCTCTTTGTTATAATGTCACTTGTCACGTTGTGACAAAGAAAATAAGTCAAAGCCATGCCCCAGTGAAGGTATAGAGTATCAATGCCCCCTCGGGAAATTTTTCAAATTTTGGGTCGATGGTAGAAAAAATTGGAAAAGGGTCCCGATAAGTCAATTTGATGACTAGGATAATGATGGTGCAGTCAGTTTTGGATTCTGACATATTTAAAGCGGCCAACGGGATAGTCAAAGTTAGAAAAATGAGCATCCAGTAAAGAGTATGATTTATGTTAATGCAATGTGCAATGATATGTATATGATTTACTGCTATTGATGATGTATGTATGGGCCTAATGCAATGTTTATATGATCATGTATGCACTCATGTTTTTGTATGTCACAGGATATCATTGTGAGATGGATGAGAGAAGATGACTAGACTGACGAGAGAAAATGACTAGACCATAGGAGATGCATATTAGTTCCTAGACTGAATCCTTCAAAACTTTACCATAGGACTTTAATATTTATTGCTCTTAATCATCATTGGGTAGATTGTTATGATGACCAAGAAACACCATGATATGACATAGATCAAGGTGTGCAAGGTCGTATCATCACCTAAGACAAGTAGTCACAGAATAGGATGATTATGACTCATACCAAGAGCGCAATTGCCCTAGTCTTTTTCTCATGTGCAACCACAAGCAGAAAAAGACAAGCAGGACAAATCATGAAACATTGTTGCTTCTCTAAATCATATTGCCAAGACATCCTTAAGAAACTAGCAACACAATAGTCAAAATACAAAATAAGGCCATCATCGTGATCCGTCATTTTTTTTCTAAATCCCCAAATCAAGATCTCACTGAAAGACTAGTAACATGATAAAAAGCCAAAAGACAAGATAAGATAATAATTATATGTCGCTGCTTTTCTAAACCCCATTGGTAGGATCTCACTAAAAAGCTAGTACCATGATGAAAGCCAAAAGACAAGTGCCAAGTGTTTTCCAAGTGTGTCTGGACTCTGAGTGTTTAAGATGTCAGGTTTGATGATGTCGAGATGCCCAGGTGTCATGTTTTGTTGATGCCAAGATAATGAAATGTCAAAGATTGTCAAATTCATGAAGGACACATCTTGAATAATGTTGATGTCGAGAGGATTTTGATCCTTAAAGGTCAAAGGGACCCCTCAAAATGCTCGATGACAGATGACGATGCCTAGGAAGGACTCATCCTTAGGCATAAGTGTTAGAGATTTTTCTTCAAAAGGACATATCTGAAGACAATGATGATGTCGAGGAAGGACACATCCTAAGGTATAAATGACAAAGTTTGTTCTTCAGAAGGACATATCTAAAGATAGTGACAATGCCTAGGAAGGACACATCCTAAGGCATGAATGACAGAGGTTATCTTTCAAAAGGACACATCTGAAAGTGAACCAAGAGTTGACAGTTTGACCAATTATGATAATGTGACTTGTCTTGTCCAAGTCTTGACCAAAGTTTGGCCGAGTTTGACTTGTGTTGACTATATGTCAATTTTTTTGTGATAATATGATTGACACGTTTGAATAATAGATTGCCATACCTTGTTTTAAGAGTTTTCCCGTTTGGAAAATGATTTGTCTTGACTTGAAGATTTATGACATGTGTACCATTGTAGTGTTATGAACCCTAATGGACTGACCTAGAGCAGCCTCGAGGGCTCATCGACAGATGGCCTTGCCTACGTCATGCACTCAGAGACCTCATAGTTTGACACGACCAATGACTTTGTCTTGATGACCAAAGATTGCGCCATGACTTTATTTTGATGAACCTACCAGGACTGACCTAATGTCTCGGGGACTCAAGTACGAGTCTTTCCTACATAGCAAATGCATAGAGACAACGTAGTTCGGACAATGACATGGATTGACTGACATGACTGACTTTGACTCCGTTTTTTTTTTTTTAGAATTTTGACATTGATTTGGACGTTTTTGTGTTTTCGACATGTTTCGATTTCTTTGGATTTCTTCAGGACATTTTTTGATTTTTCAGGTCTTTCTTTAGGACATTTTGCGATTTTTAGGTCTTTCTTCAGGACATTTTGCGATGTTTTTGGTCTTTCTTCAGGACATTTTGCCTTGTTCTGCGCTCTCGGTATTTGTTCAAAAGTTACCATTTGAAAGTATGTTTGGAAACTATCCACCATCCATTTGTAGGGCATTAACTTCTCATCTTTTGTGTCATAGTCATCATTAACCTGGTTTATGACGAGTTGAGAATCCCCGTAGACATGTAGTGTTCTGATTTTCCATTTTATTCCCATTTTTAGTCGTGTAACTAGTGCCTCATATTCTGCCACATTGTTGGTGCATGGGAAGGCAATGCAAAAAGACTTAGGAATGGAATCTCCTTGAGGGGTGATGAACAAGATTCCTGCCCCTGAGCCATGATTTGTGTGTGATCCATCAAAATAGAGTCACCAAGGTGCCTTTGGTTCTGTATGGAATATCGAATCATCTAGAAAATCTGCCACTAACAGGTGATCACTTTGTAAGGGTGCATCTACCAGCTGGTCTGCTATGACTTGTCCTTTTATAGCCTTTCTTTCGACATATTGAATGCCATATTCACTCAGGATCATGACCCATTTTGCCAGACATCCTATTAATGCTGCCCGACTCAACAAATATTTGAGGGGGTCAATCTTTGTGGTGTATTACAATACCCAAGGTTGCTCTTGCACGGTCTTGTGGAAGACTTCCCACTATCTACTGCCTGAAACCTATCTCCAATGGTTTCCTCTTGAGCTTCTAGGTTGACTAAACCCTGCTCCAACTCTTTTCAAAGAGTTTCTACCTTGTGCTTTACCTTGGGTAATCAATCACCTTCTTGAAATTTGAATGCTCTTTCTAGGACTTAGAAGAATCTAAGTGCCCTGTTCTCCAACTGACTTAAACCTCTTGCAGGGGAGCTAGAGATGTTGGTTTCTTTCATTTCATCTCCAAATGGGTACATCTTGCTTTTAGTTCAACCTTCAAATCACCCGTTTTGTGAACTTGCCTTGGACAGTCCCAAATCTCTTCTAGCCCTTACCAGTCGGTATTTGGATTTTTACTCTCACTTTTCCCAAACAACATACCAATAAAATAGAAGTTTTGGACACCCTTTTCAGGGTTTTAAATCTTGGAAAATTTTTAGGTTTCCAACTAGTCCGTACAGGTGATTCCAAACTTCTTGGAATGGAGGCCTAATTGCCCCTTTTCACTAGGTTTCACTAGTTTTTGTTTATTTCTCACCCAAAAAAATTTTTCAGGCCTTCATAGCTCTGGTGTCTTTGTATTTGAACTCAGTCCACCTGACAATGTCCTTGGTCGTACAACTGTACCTTTCCCCTGCCTTGGTTCTTTGTTTCCCACCCTAATTCCCTAACCGGGTCCTAAGCTCGCCTAGGGTTTGGGTGTATTCTCCTTGGCTCTTTGTTCCATGCTATCTACTGTCAAATATGTGCAAACAGATGACTCTTCTCCCATATTCCACCTGTCTCAAGAAGATCCCATGGTCTGTGGTTATGGGGGAGTCATTCTACAAAAGACTGTCCCAAAACTACAATTAGAGTGCTTCCCAAACTAATAACTATGGAGACTAAAATGCAACTCTACTCTAAGAAACCCTAAGACCAAATTAAAATCACCCTGACCTATCTACTAAGAATTTGTACAGTGGTAAATTCACATACTCAACACCTTCTAGAGTGTTGTTCTCAAAAAAACACGGGCAGATTCAGAAATTATAATTTCTGTTAAAACAGAGTGTCATCCTTTTTCTGCCTATACCTTGGAAACCAAACACTACTAACACTCAAAATGAAAGTTATTTGCCTAGAACAACGTTAACACTACCTTGTATTTACAAACCAAAAAGCTAAATCAATTTACAACACTTAAAAAGTCACTGCGCAGAAACACACTATGTTTTCCAGAAAACACAAAAATTTAGAAAAACCAGAAATCTGCCTTTCTATTCACATCAAAAAACTTCGAATACAATGCCACTAACTCTTCATACAAGCGACTACTCCCTCTTGGAGTCTTTTTCCCACATTCTAGGAGAGGTTACACACCTCCATATCCCTAATTTTGAGGGATTCCCTAGACCAAATCAAAGTGCATGCAAACAACTAATTTCACCATGCAATGTTACCACTCCTTCATGACCCTTCATTTTAGGATTGTTATCTCCCTGATCTCGAGCCAACAACACTTCAACTGTCCCATGGCATTTTCCAACAACGAGGAAGTAGTGGGTAAACATTTAAAATTCATCGAACTGTCCATAGCTAAATTAAAGCCAGAATTTAAAAACTTTGACATCCTAATAAAATTTAGTCCTAAAGAAAAACTAAACACACAAATGCAACACCCTCAAGGTCCAAACTAAATACAACATGCTGACTTGGCCAAGGTCAATACAAGCCAAAACTTTTCAAACCAAAATTTTGTGCAAATCAATTTGGAGATTGGCCTTGGTGCTCCTGCACCATCCTCCCCAAAACAGAGAATTCAATCCATCCTTGGATTGAGTAAGTTAGGATCAATACCTAACTTCTTGAATTATGCCTCCCTGATCCATACTGCATCTGTATCAGGTTTCCCATGCCTCTTTATCAGATGTTCTTTATATTCCTTGTTCCTGGTCTTCTGGTAGACCCTTGTGTCCAAGATTTGATCAGCTTGTTTGACTGTGATAGGGGGCAGTTTGAGTTCTTCAACATCGTGACTGACTTCTTGGATGGTCTGATCCATGTTTGGTGGTGGTCCTTTGTAATGGACTAAGTCTGCAATGTTAAAAACAGGGGACAGTCCACTGTCATCAGGCAAGTGCACTTTGAAAGCATTGTTGCTATACTTCTCCAAGATAGGGCAGGGACCTATCCTCTTCATCTGCAGCTTGTGAGGGACTCCCTTCTGCAATCTAGCCTTGTTCAAATGCACCATCACAAGGTCACCAACATTAAACTGAACCTCTTTCCTATGCTCATCCACTTTAGCCTTATGCTTCATGGTATTTTCTGCCAAGGTCTTTCTGATTGTCTCATGAATCTCCTGCATTGCACAAGCAAAATCATCTGCATAACCACTTCCTTTGACTCCATCCTTCAGCTCTCTCAGCTCATAAACTTCTCTAGGGTGTAAACCATACACAATTTCAAAGGGACTCTTCCCTGTTGACCTGTTTACTGTATCATTGTATGCATACTCAGCCTGCCCAATAATCTGATCCCATTGTTGACCATACTCCTTGGTCAAGCATCTAAGAAGGTTTCCAAGTGTCCTATTCACAACTTCGGTCTGACCATCAGTTTGGGGATGGTATGCAGATCCAAAGGACAGATTGGTGCCCATTCTCTGCCAAAGTGTCTTCCAAAAGTGGCTCATAAATTTAGTATCCCTGTCTGATACAATGCTGATTGGCAAACCATGAATCCTAACTATCTCCTTGAAGAAGAGTGAGGCTATTTGACTGGCATCATTAGTTGTTTTGCAGGGTATAAAGTGAGCCATTTTGCTGAATCTATCAACCACAACATACACACTATCCATTCCTTGCCTTGTCTTGGGTAAACCAACTACAAAGTCCATGCTTAAGCATTCCCATGGTCTAGAAGGGATTGGCAGTGGCTGGTATAAGCCTGCATTTGAAGAAGTGCCTTTTGCTTTTTGACACACTACACAACTCTCTACATATTTTCTGACATCTAGATTCATCTTAGGCCAAAAATAAAACCTTTGGACAAGCTCTTGAGTTTTGGTGATCCCAAAATGACCACTCAATGCACCATTATGTTTCTCTTGAATTAAATTCTCTCTAATGGAGCCTCTAGGAACACAAAGCTGATTGCCTTTAAACAATAGATCACTTTGCAAAGTATATTCAGCATACTTGCTATGGAAATGGTTTTTAAACTCAAGGCATACCTTATAAATTTCTGCAAAGTCTTCATCATCTGCATATAGATCTTTGAAGTGATCTATTCCCATGCTCTTCAATTGGATTTCTTGGATGGTAAGAACTCTCCTGCTCAATGCATCAGCAACTTTGTTGAGAGCTCCCTTCTTGTGCTTGATGTTGAAGGTGTAGGCTTGCAAGTACTCCACCCATTTCATGTGCCTATGACTCAACTTCTCTTGTGAATTCAGAAAACTGAGTGCTTGATTGTCTGAGTACACAATGAACTCCTTGGGAAGCAAGTAGTGCCTCCACTTCCTTAGTGCTTGGACCAATGCATACATTTCAAGGTCATAAGAAGAGTACTTCTTCTTGGCTTCACTTAGCTTCTCAGAATGAAAAGCCACCGGTCTGCCCTCTTGGCTAAGAACAGCTCCAATTGCTACATTACTAGCATCACACTCAATTGTAAATAGTTTCTCAAAACTTGGCAACACCAAAACAGGTTAAGTAGCTACCTTTTCCTTCAGCAACTCAAAACTCTTGTTAGCTTGTTCATTCCACACAAACTTGGTTTTCATTCCTCCCTTAATTGTATCCAACATAGGAGCACAAATTGCACTAAATTGTTTGATGAATTTCCTATAGTACTGAGCAAGACCATGGAAGCTTCTTACCTCTGTTGCTGTCTTGGGAGTAGGCCAATTAAGAATGGCTTCTACCTTGCTGCTGTCCATCTTCAAATTGCCATGTGATAACACAAAACCAAGGTACACCAGCTCTGTTTTGATGAACTCACACTTTTCCAGGTTAATCTTCAGCTTCTCCTCCTGTAGCTTCTTGAAAATCAGCTCAATGTGTTGGAGGTGCTCTTCTCTAGTTCTGCTATAAATTAGTATATCATCAAGATACACTACCACAAATTTACCAATGTAGTCCTTAAGGATTTCATTCATGAGTCTCATGAATGTGGAGGGGGCATTAGACAAACCAAATGGCATTACTAGCCACTCATAAAGACCCTCATTAGTTTTGAAGGCTGTTTTCCACTCATCACCCTCATGTATTCTAATTTGGTGGTATCCACTCTTTAAATCTATCTTGGTATAGTACCTAGCTTCACCTAGACAATCCATGAGATCTTCAATTCTAGGAATGGGAAACCTATACCTGATGGTTATCTTGTTGATTGCTCTGGAATCAGTACAAAGCCTCCATTCTCCTCCTTTCTTGGGTGCTAAGACGGTGGGTACTGCACAAGGACTAATGCTTTTCCTAATGAGACCTTGATCAAGCAATTCTTGAATCTGCCTGGCTATCTCCTCATTCTGTTGAGGTGTCATCTTGTAGGCTGCTTTGTTTGGAAGGGTGGCTCCTGGTATCAAGTCTATCCTATGACTTATGGCTCTTTTAGGAGGTAAAGTTGCTGGTTGACCACTACTTACAATGTTCTCATAGGTCTGCAACAAGTCTTGAATCTCCTTTGGTAGTTCTTTCTTTTCAGCTGCCTTCTCTTTGCTTGCCTCTCTTGGCTTGATCATGATTGCATAGCCAACGCCTTCTCCTTCTTCTAATGCCTTTAAGAAATCTTTTTCACCAGTTATCAGCAACTTAGAACCTGCTGTCTGAACCTCATTATCTTCCAACAAAGATTGAATCTTGTATGTGACATTGTCCTTCTTGAAGGTGTATGAGTTCTTGGCTCCATCATGCACAGCTTGGCGGTCAAATTGCCATGGCCTACCTAGGAGCAAGTGGCATGCATCCATATGTAACACATCACATAATACTTTGTCCTTGTACTTGCCAATTGAAAACTCCACCCATGCTTGTTCATTTACCAAGACATGCTGACCCTTGTTGAGCCATGTAACCTTGTAAGGATTACTGTGAGATATCCTTGCTAATTTCAGTTTGCTGACTTCCTCCTCTGACACAATATTGTCAGTAGAACCTGAATCTATAATCACCTTGCACACTTTCCCCATCATCTTGCACTTTATCCTAAACAAAGATCTTCTTTGGCTCGGTTCCTCTTTGACCGGTTCCTTGATTAAGGTCCTTCTCATCATGAGATTCTCACCTTCCTCTGAGTTCAAAGGTATTTATGATTGCTTGTTTGCTGCAGCTATTTCATCTTGAATTAGATGGTTTCTCTTATCTCCTCCATGAGATGTGCTTCCTTTCTCAGGGCATCTATAGGCTGGGTGTCCCAACTGATTGCAATGATAGCATTTCATGTTGGTGAAGTAACTACTCCTTCCTTGTCCACCACTTCTTCCCCTAGGGCTGAAACCTCTTCCTCTACCACCTCTACTAGAACTTCCCTCTTGCTGATCAGAAAATCTGACCTCTCCTTGAGCTCTTGATTCTGAGCCTCTTCCACTATAGCTCCCTCTTTGTCCTCTACTGTCTTTGCCTTTACCTCTACCTTTAGGGTTCTGTTCTTGTTTCTTTTTTCCTTTCTCCTCTATCTTCAAGGCCATTTGGTAACATTGGCGTACTGATTTGAAGTTTACCAAGCTCATGTCTTCTTGAATAGACCATTTGAGTCCATTTAGGTACCTTGCTAACCTAATGCTTTCATCCTCAACCACTTCTGATCTAAGGCACAATTTTTGAAACTCCTCTGTATATGTTTGGACATCCATGTCCTTTTGCCTCAGATTGTGTCTCCTCCTATGCAACTAGACTTCATAATCATCTGGAAGATAAGTCTGCCTTATCTTGGTCACCATTCATTTCCATGAAAC
Source organism: Sequoia sempervirens (assembly GCA_007258455.2). Lineage (NCBI taxonomy): Eukaryota > Viridiplantae > Streptophyta > Pinopsida > Cupressales > Cupressaceae > Sequoia > Sequoia sempervirens. Next base: position 74,659,269 of record VDFB02179234.1, read on the forward strand.
TATGGGACATTTGCCTTCTTTCTCTCTTTCTAATTGTACAAACTTCCACCATGTGAGAGCTGCTCCTCTCAACCTTGACTTGGCCACCTTCACCTTTTGAGCCTCTGTTATGCCATCACACTCAAAGTGATTCTCAATACTCTCAATCCAATCTACTACTGAATCTGGATCCATTTGTCCACTGAAAAGTGGCACACCATCCAATGCTTTACCACTCAAGGCCTGCAATGCCTTCAAGAATGGTTCCTCTGCAAGAACAGGATCTGGCTTTGGAGCTTCCTCCTCCAATTCCACCTCTTTTTCCTTGGCTTCCTACTCTTCCTTTTTCTTAATCTTGTCCTTCACAGTGTCTGCTGTTTCTTGGACTTCATCCAGGAGTTTCTCCATCTGAGATATCCTTTCTCTGAGCAACCGGTTATCTTCCTCTTGCTCTTCTACCTTCTTTGCTAGCTCTGCATTTGTCACCATGGTTCTTTCCTCTGGTGTATTTTCTCCTACTGACTCAGTGGATTGGCTCATGAATCACAAGCCTAGAATCCAACTCTTGCTCTGATACCAATATGGTGTATTACAATACCCAAGGTTGCTCTTGCACAGTTTTGTGGAAGACTTCCCACTATCTACTGCCTGAAACCTATCTCCAATGGTTTCCTCTTGAGCTTCTAGGTTGACTAAACCTTGCTCCAACTCTTTTCAAAGAGTTTCTACCTTGTGCTTTACCTTGGGTAATCAATCACCTTCTTGAAATTTGAATGCTCTTTCTAGGACTTAGAAGAATCTAAGTGCCTTGTTCTCCAACTGACTTGAACCTCTTGCAGGGGAGCTAGAGATGTTGGTTTCTTTCATTTCATCTCCAAATGGGTACATCTTGCTTTTAGTTCAACCTTCAAATCACCCGTTTTGTGAACTTGCCTTGGACAGTCCCAAATCTCTTCTAGCCCTTACCAGTCGGTATTTGGATTTTTACTCTCACTTTTCCCAAACAACATACCAAGAAAATAGAAGTTTTGGACACCCTTTTCAGGGTTTTAAATCTTGGAAAATTTTTAGGTTGCCAACTGGTCCGTACAGGTGATTCCAAACTTCTTGGAATGGAGGCCTAATTGCCCCTTTTCACTAGGTTTCACTATTTTTTGTTTATTTCTCACCCAAACAAATATTTCAGGCCTTCATAGCTCTGGTGTCTTTGTATTTGAACTCAGTCCACCTAAAAATGTCCTTGGCCGTACAACTGTACCTTTCCCCTGCCTTGGTTCTTTGTTTCCCACCCTAATTCCCTAACCGGGTCCTAAGCTCGCCTAGGGTTTGGGTGTATTCTCCTTGGCTCTTTGTTCCATGCTATCTACTATCAAATATGTGCAAACAGATGACTCTTCTCCCATATTCCACCTGTCTCAGGAAGATCCCACGGTCTGTGGTTATGGGGGAGTCATTCTACAAAAGACTGTCCCAAAACTACAATTAGAGTGCTTCCCAAACTAATAACTATGGAGACTAAAATGCAACTCTACTCTAAGAAACCCTAAGACCAAATTAAAATCACTTTGACCTATCTACTAAGCATTTATATAGTGGTAAATTCACATACTCAACGCCTTCTAGAGTGTTGTTCTCAAAAAAACACGGGCAGATTCAGAAATTATAATTTCTGTTAAAACAGAGTGTCGTCCTTTTTCTGCCTATACCTTGGAAACCAAACACTACTAACACTCAAAATGAAAGTTATTTGCCTAGAACAAAAATTTACAACACTTAAAAAGTCACTGTGCAGAAACACACTGTGTTTTCCAGAAAACACAAAAATTCAGAAAAACCAGAAATCTGCCTTTCTATTCACATCAAAAAACTTCGAATACAATGCCACTAACTCTTCATACGAGCCTCTACTCCCTCTTGGAGTCTTTTTCCCACATTCTAGGAGAGGTTACATGCCTCCATATCCCTAATTTTGAGGGATTCCCAATACCAAATCAAAGTGCATGCGAACAACTAATTTCACCATGCAATGTTACCACTCCTTCATGACCCTTCATTTTAGGATTGTTATCTCCCTGATCTCGAGCCAACAACACTTCAACTGTCCCATGGCATTTTCCAACAATGAGGAAGTAGTGGGTAAACATTTAAAATTCATCCAACTATCCATAGCTAAATTAAAGCCAGAATTTAAAAACTTTGACATCCTAATAAACTTTAGTCCTAAAGACAAACTAAACACACAAATGAAAGACCCTCAAGGTCCAATCTAAATACAACATGCTGACTTGGCCAAGGTCAGTACAAGCCAAAACTTTTCAAACCAAAATTTTGTGCAAATCAATTTGGAGATTGGCCTTGGTGCTCCTGCACCACTTTGCTACCAGTTGCATCTGATGGTTTAGCATATAATGTCTTAGCTTCTGTGCTGCAAAGACCATAGCTAGACAAGCTCGTTCAATTGGTGTGTAATTTAGTTCATACCTGACCAATGTCTGACTGATGTAATATATATCCCTTTCCTTTTCTTCTTGGTCATTCTATGCTAGTAATGACCCTAATGCTGAATTAGTTGTCGAGATGTATAGGATCAACGACTTTCCATGAATGGGAGGCATGAGGACCGGTGTTGACAGTAGGTAATATTTGATTTTTTGAAAGGCCTCTTGACATTTATCTGTCCATACAAAGGGGATACCCTTGCACAACAGATATTGGAATGGGTGACACTTTTCAGCCAATTGGGCTATAAAGTGTCGAATAGATTGTACCCTGCCTTGTAGGGTTCTGAGTTCATTGATTCCTCTAAGTGGAGGCATGTCTATGATGGCTTTGAATTTTACTAGATCAACCTCAATGCCTCTTTGAGAAACTATATATGCCAAGAGTTTACCTGATGTGACACCAAAGACACATTTCTTAGGATTTAGTCAAACTTTGTATTCCCCCAGTCTCTTGAAAATTGTATCTAACACCCTGAGATGATCTTTCCTGGTTATTGATTTAGCCAATAGGTCATCTACATAATCTTCCATTCTTTTATGCATCATGTCATTGAATATTGTAGTCATAGCCCTTTGATATGTGGCGCCTACATTTTTGAGACCGAATGGCATGACATTCGAACAGTATGTACCCAATGGGCAAGTAAATTCCATTTTGTGCTGGTCTTCAGGAGCAATGCGAATCTGATTATAGCCAGAGAAACCATCCATAAGGGACAACATCTCATATCTTGCTGTGAGGTCAACTATGATATCAATATTTGGTAAAGGAAAGTCATCTTTTGGGCATGCTTTATTTAGGTCTCTAAAATCTGTACAGACGCAGATCAACCCATTTTGCTTTGTTACTGGCACCAGGTTAGATATCCATTCAGCATAGTCAATAGACCGTATGAATCCAGCGTCTAGAAGTTTCTTTAACTCAACCTTGACCAACAGGTTTGACTTGAGGGTGCATTTTGCGTAACTTCTGTTTGACTGGCTTGGCATTAGGCAATAGTGGCAGATGGTGTAGAACCAATTCTAGGTCTAATTCCAGCATGTTAGCATAGGACCATGCGAAGTTGATTTTATGCTTTGCAAAGAATTTATGAAATTCTGGTCTCTCTTCTTCAGTCAATGATGCAGCAAAAAGGACCATTTTGGGGTCTTCTATAGTTGATATGTTATCCTCTATGGTGTCTTCTATAAGCATAGCCAATTTCTCTTGTTGTATAAGAAGAAAGTCTAGTCCTCCATCCTTGGGCGCCTTAGAGAGGTTTTCACCTACAGATACATCCTTTGTTTTTACTATTTTTTCATCAAAAGGTGCCTTTCGGTTTTCTCTTGGAGATGTTTCATTTTTTTATATTTTGATTCTTACTTTTGCGACTAGAGGACGAAACAGTCTCGCTGAAGTATGCCACACAATCTAAATCGATGGAAAACCCTAACTTATGGTCACCACTAGGTATTCCCTTGTGTAATCCCATAAATTCTGCAATTGCCTCATCATTCTAAAATATATCCAGGACTGGCGGGCCTTGTTGGTCCCAATCGACTAACTGGGGATAAACCAGGGAAATGCCATCATCCTTTTTGGTGAATTGAGGGGAGGATGTGGAAAGCATGCAGACAAATTTAGTAGCGTCATAAATGAGATTATCATCGTCTAAATCCTCATTGGACTCTATCCAATATTCTCCTTCACTAGTCTCATATTCATTGGCAAAATAGGGGTTGAAGGGCCTAGAGTCCTGGTCGTCAGTGTCTTTTGGTATCTCAAATGGGTTGCACCAGGGGGGTTCAAATGGTGGATTTTGTATGTCATGGGGAGTGGTAATGGGACCTTGACTATTTGGTGCTTGTTTGATTTTAAATGTTTGCCAAACTCTACGTTTAGAGGTCGATTCCCATGCTTCGAAAAACAAATTGTCAAGGTAGTAGTCACTTAAGGATTGGTCTAAGTCAAATTCCCCCTCTTGGGGGTCGGTTTGGTTAGGGTTTTCCTTAGTGGCCTCGACGCTTTTCGAAGCATGTACTTGCTCACTTGAAAGTCTAATGGTATGTCAATCATCATTGTCAATTGATCCAAACCCTAATCCCAAGTATTTTGGTATTGGGAAAGGTTCTATGGGCTCTCTTCATCCCACTTTATTTCTAACTAGACCACTTGTACCATCGTAGCCTTTAGCTTTCATTATGTCATATCCCTTGCCATATTTTTTAACTGGTAATGGGGGTAGTGCGACCGTATCTTTGTAGATCCATCATGTTATATCAGCAAGGTCCTCGTTACTCATATCTCCCCATTTGATAAAAATTTTTTTTGGTGGAACCTTGAAGGTCTCCTTGAAATCCATTCTGAAACATGGGCGACCATATGCCTTTGGAGGCTTGGGTATTGTTGCTATGCTATATGATGTGTGTAGTTTGAACTCTCCATAGCCAAGATCTTGGATCTTGATAGTGGATTCAGCCTTAGGGTTTGTGGAAGGGGGTGATGTAGCAGAAGACATGGGTGGACCTGATGTGGAAGGTGATATGAGTGTGGATGGGTTGATGTAGTTGGATGATGAGGAGCTGGGTGCTTCTTGGTTAATAGACACTCAATTTTTAGAAATACCCCTTAGATTGGTACAATATTGGAAAGGATTGAGGTCCCTATATATGGTAATTTTTGTGTCGTCAAATGGAAACTTTAGGCACTGGTGATATGTGGACGAGATGACTTTTAAGGCATGAATTCAGGGACAACCGAGCAAGATGTTATATGGTAGTTCTAAATCCAGGACTTGACAGGTTGTGTCCACAATGACTGGTCCCACTCTAATGGGTAGAGAGATAATGCCACATGAGGAGCATTCTTCATCATCATATGCTTTTATCACTATGCTCTTTGTCGAGTCCACACATACATTAGAGAACCCCAGAGCCTTGACTACTTTGAAGGAGCATATGTTCAATCTTGCTCTGCCATCTACTAAAACCCGTCTAACTTTGTGCTTGTGGAAAAAAGTTTCTATGTGCAATGCATCATTGTGGTTGGTCTTGGTTGATGAGTAGTCTTGATCCGAGAAGGTGACATGGTGAGGCATGGTGAGATATCCCACCATGGTTTCAAATGGGTCGACATTAATGTCCTTGGGGACTGATGACTCTTGCAGGGTTTTATCTAGTATGTCTTTGTGCATGAGAGAGATACGAAGTAGCTCAAGTATAGAAATTTGTGTGGGTGTTTTGCCCAGCTCGTCGATGAGGTTGAACTGACTTTTGGGTTGTCCTTGTTTTGTGGCCAAGATAGGTTTTGGTTGGTTAGCGGATGGGCCAGGTATGGTGATCTTGGGTTGTCTAGCGGGAGGAGGACCAGCTATGGTGACCTTGCCACTACGAGTAGTAGCATTACAATGAGGTGCTCTCTTGACCGTAATGGTATTAATGTATTCCTCATTTCTTCAGAGATTATTTATAATAGGTCCACCTAAATAGTCATATTTAGCGTGAGAAAAACTTGCATGATTATTGTTTGTCTTTGGACCTAACGTAGAGGCCTTATGAGAACCATGGTCTTGCAGTGAATTTTTGTGGATAGTATGATCTGAGTTAGATGCAAATTGTTGTCCACCGACCTTGATGACATGACTTTTGATAAGGCCTTGTATCAGATTTTTCAGTTGTCAACAGTTAGAGGTATGTCCTTTTGCTCGGTGATACTTGCAAATGCATTATCATTCCACCATGCTGGTTTGAATTGTCTTGGGTTGTATGATTTGGGTTCTTGCACCGTGATGAACCCATTTTGGAGGCATTTCTTGAGGACTTCTTCAATGGGTTCCCCCAACGGAGTGTATGTGCGACCCCTGGGGAATTGTCTTATTTGACGGTATTGTCCTTGATTATTTTGGTTGCCTTGGTTGTTTGAAGGTACATGGGTAGGGGGTGTCGATATCACTGTTGGCTTATTTTGTGGTTGAACCCCCTTTAGAGCCAATACAGGATCCATAGTGTTTACTGCCTTGGCATCAACAACGCCATCATTAGTAATGTGTTTATTTTTTACCCAATACTTATTCCTGTCAGCAGGAGGAATTGGACTTGCATTTGTGTTTTTAGGACCATATTTTAATCTTCCCTCAACAATAAGAGATTTCTCAAGTTGGACGCCTCATTCGACTAGGTCTGCGAAGGTTGTACAATAATGAACTCGCAAGCCATTTCTCAATGGGTCCAGGAGTGTTTGTACAAACATGTCAACCTTCTCCTTTTCAGGTATGTCTATGTGGCAGCGACTTGCTAAGCCTCTCCATCATTGGTAAAATGGGATAAAAGTTTCACCAACGTTTTCTTGTGTAAGTGTGCATAAGCTAGTAATGGAGGTGTCTGTGTCAATGTTATAGGAATATTTTTTTATAAAGTTTCCTACAAGTTCCTTCCATTTTTTTATCCCCTTCAAAGTGGAGAACCATTCAAGTATGGGTCCTGTTAGACTTTTGGAGAATAGTCTCATCAAGTAAGTGTGTTCATATGTGATATCCATACAGTTGGTTGTGAATTCCTGAACCTGTTCAATAGGATTCGTCTTGCCCTTGTATTTGGTGAAGTTTGGGGCCACATATCTAGGATGAAATGGTGGCATGTATAAAGTTCTGTCAAAAGGATATGGACATAGGTCATATGACATTGGTGGTGTTTTGTTGGATGTTTGCATGTTTTCCATCTCTTTTTGGAGGTTTTCCATTTTGGCTGTCAAGGTATCTATTATGGGATTATTGGTCGCATCACACATGGGAGTGATGGGTATCCCCTGAGTCCCCGTTGATTATGATATCATGTTCGAGTTTGGATGTGACATGTGTTGCTGTGAAATGTATGATATACTTTGGTTTGGCGATTTTGGTACTACCAATTTTGATGAGGAATGCGTTGTTGTGCGTGGATCTGTGATGAATATGTGGGGATGTGCGATCCAACCATGTTTGTCGATATTTGGGGAATCTGGTAACCTTGACTATTTTGGTGCCCAAGGGTATTCATTTGTTGCGTTATTTGAGTGCCTTGTCCATATTGGAAGAATTGTCCCTGTGGGATGTTGGCATTTTGTCCTTGGAATTGTCCATGTGGGATGCTGGTATTATGGCCTTGGAATTGTCCATGCGGGATGTTGGTATTTTGTCATTGGAATTGTCCATGCATGATGTTGGTACTTCGTCCTTGTGAGGCATTGATGTTGAATTGTGACAATGTGTTAACGTTTGGTTGAGGACCTCTAATAAGCATACGTCGTTTAGCTCCCCCAAAGGGTTTGAATGAGGTTCCAACATAAGAATTTGATGATGATGTCCCTACGGTCATAAATGAAGTCCCAAATATGAGGTTTGAGGAACCTGCCCCCATTGCTATAGATCCAAGGGTAGTTCTAGCTGTTTGTGAAGATGTCATTGACATTGTGGGCATGGATTGTGATATTTCTTGTGGCATGGTGGGTGTTCCTCCAATAGGTGTTGCATTGATTGAGTTGGAAGTGTTTTGACTTATGGTGCCACTAGATGCAACATTGACGGTGTTTGTAGCAATTTGTGTGGTGACAATAGTGTTATTGTGGGAGGCATTGTTCGTGTTTTGTTGAGGTGTCACGTTTGGTGTCATGTTGTCTAGAGAAGAAGGTCTTATGGTCCTCTTGGTAGTTTTTCCCCTTGGTCCAAGAGCATAGCAAGGTATCTGTTAGCATTGTTCAAGACCAAGTCCTCTACAAATGAAACTACATCAGGATTTTAGGCTGCAGCCTCCAAATCCTCAGCTACTACTTGTCCATTGTGGTCTCTTTGTAAGAATGGTTCAAATGGATTTCGAGAGGATGTTGGTAGGTTCATGGAAGATTGTATGTTCGTGTTGGTAAACGAATCATTAAAAGTCATGTCCTGGTTCATATCATAGGTGTTGGTGTTGATGTTGGTATTGAAGTCTTGTCTAAATTTTTCCATTTGTCTTTTCTTTCTTTGAAGCCTAGTTTCGACCATAAAAGAGAATTGCTCAAATGGGGATGATGATTATGACAACTAGTCTATGTTTTTGGTGTTTTTGCGATAAGGATGATAATGCAAGGTAATTATGATGTTTTCTAAGGAAATGATTGATGCAAGATGACAAGATTGCCAAAGAAAGATGTCAAAGGTCAAGGCATAAAATATGCAAAAGTATGGACTAGGAGGAATGTAACTTGGAGAAAGGGTTACCTAACCATTCTAAGCTTAATCTATGTCTTAATTTTGGTTATCAAAGGACTTGTTAAAGGGACTAAGGGACAATGCCAAAATGACTAGTGAGTTTTACTAGCTAGACTATTGAGTTGGGAATTCTCACAAAAAGGACAATGACTGACAAAGGATATCGTTGATTAAGTCCCAAGATAACCTACTCTTGAAGGCAATGATTTTGCAAAGTGTGATGAGGTGGCCTAGTCCAAAGTATAAGAACAAGTCTAGGTAGGAAAGGATGATTATGAAGCCTAGGGAATGCAAATAACATTAATAATGTTGAACCTATGGTAAAAATGCAAGCTAATGGTTGAATGATGAGAATTTTGAGCAATTTCAATTCTGGTTTCTAACAAAGACTTCTAGAAAAGATGTTGGACAGTAGGAAAAATTTGTTGGATTCGAATTAACTTTTGTGGTGTTTTGATGAAAAGTCAGAACTGTCTAAAGTTGATGGTCTCGTTTCCCGATTTGTGATTGTTGTGTATACTGCTTGAGAATCTAGAAAACACCTGACAAGCATGATGTTTTTGTGTAAGCAAACACACGTAAGAAAAGCATGATCTTAATAGGAAAATAGGACAAGGGTTTGTATACTTGATATAGCCCACCGATATACCCCGGATTAGTGCTAAACACCTTTCCTTTTCGAGAGCGGATAGCTTAGAATTTTGGTGGCATTGGCTCCCCTCCACGGCTCATTAATGTCATTCGAGCACACCAACTTTGAATTCTTGGGTAATAACTTCCCAAGAACTACTACCTCTACTCAAGGGGATCAGTAGTGAGTGTCTTCGGGCATGATACTGTACCCTACACTATACCAAGCAACGACCAAAGAATGGTTGGACACTAAAACAAGAGGTGTTTAATTCAGGCATTCCGTTCATAAGGCATGATCCATGTGGTGAGAGTCCCCTTTTAGATCCATCTCATCGGAACCATACGCGTGATTCTTGGGCTTTCCCCAAGAAACCACTTTTATATACCAACTGGAAGTCCCTCGGTGTCAGGATGCTTCCGGTCTGAGTCATTCTAGGGTGAGTACTTTTTCCCACCAGAATAGGCCCAAATTCTAGAGTTAGTAACCGTTTCTCTTACACCCAAGATCGCTCAAAAGTGCAAGGGGAGAGGATACTTCGATTCCTAAGTCATGAGGGTAATAAACAAAAAAGAATGGGTATGGTTTTCTAATCACCAAGCTTTCACAAGGTGAGAGAATACTCACCTACCATTTTGCAAACACAGTCATGCAAATTAGAAAACATTGTTCTTTTTAATTGCACTAAAAGTGTGTACTAATCTAAGAAAAATAAAGACACAATTTTTTAGTGTTTATTCTTTGACATTCAAACCTGTAAGACCACAAGTTAGAAGTTTTAATTTTTTGCCTTTGACCCACAAAAAGTAACCGCCAAATGCTACAAACAAAGATTAGTAAAAAAAAAACCTTTAAATGAAAAGAGAAAACTAAAATAGTCATAACTTCCTCAAATCTAAACAAAATTTTAAATCGTAGATATTTATTGAAAGCTAAGACATAGACCTTCAAAACCCAGAAAATATTTTGTAAAATCCAGCAAGACAAAAGTGTTATAATAAAAAAAAGATTCGGGTTTTAACAACTAAAGCTTAAAAAAATGCGATCACTAAAATTACCATAACTTTCTCAAATCTTAACGAAATTTAAAACTATTTGAAGTTATGGAAAGCTAAAAACGAGATCTAAAAAACCCAGATTTTAAAATATCTTATTCGCCAATATTTCTATGCTCAAAAGAAGGTGACAGGTTTTAACAACTAAAACTTAAAAAACTGCGATCACTAAAATGACCATAACTTTCTCAAATTGTAACGAAATTTGAAACCGTTTGAAGTTCTGGAAAACTGAAAATGAGATCTAAAAAACTCAATTTTTTTTTTTAAAATATTTTATTCACCCATTTTTCTGTGCTCAAAAGAAGGTGACGGGATTTCGTATGACTTCTTGGCTGTAACCTGCAAAACAGTGAAAACAAACAAGAAAACAGACAAAATTTTCTACAAAACGTCGGGTTCACCAATGTAACTATGGGTTAACTTCGGGATTGATATATCATTAGAAATTAATTAAAAACATAAACCCAAAGAAGTAATAAAGAGCAAAGGAAACATAAATAAAAACATGAAAAATGGAATGATCTCACCCAATGTCTTCAATCTCCATGGCTAACCTTCATTACACCTTCTAACTTGTTGATCGTGTTGCCCTCAAATCAAGTGTGTGAGCAATCATTGACTATGCCAATGTCCTAAACAAGGTTTGAAGGATTTTTCCTAAATGTCTATGCCTATGACAATCATAAATGACTATAATTCATTTCCTATTTCAAAAGTCCTAAGAGTTTTCCAAGAACAAGGTTCGAAGAAGAATAATTCCTTCCTTATGAGCAAGCCTGACATTTTATAGAAAATCCAAATCTTAATGGGCAGACTAGTTTGAATCTTGACAAAAACCTAAAATGAAGGGCCAAGATTAAATCTAACCATCCCTAATTAGGGTTAGGGAAAAATCATTGAATGAATGGCCAAGATGTCATCTAAGGAAAATCAGATCAGTGGTGGAGGAAAAAAGTGAGATAATTAATTTTAAAAATAAAGATTTTTAAAATTAAAAGATAAGGTGACCTACTTTGTGAGATTTTAAAAATCACAAAGATGGAAGGTGGAATGTCCACTTATAAATTACATAATGATTTAATTCATAAGTGGGGATTAATAAATAATTGTCATAATTATTTACTCTAATGGAATGGGAAGTGGGATTAATAAATGATTAGTGAGGATAAATAAATAAGTTAGTGGAAATAATTCACATTATTAGATTCATGGTAGAAATAATGCAAATTAATAAATTCAAGGTGGAATGTCCACTTATGAATTAAATAATGATTTAATTCATAAGTGGAATAAATAAATAGGTTTATCCAAAATATGGATTTTGTGAGACAATAAATAATCTTTTTCAGATTATTTACCCAAAATGAACTATTAATTAAGAATGTGATGACATTTTAAATAATTTTATTTATTTAAAATGAGAGGAATATTAATTCAGGCAATTAAATAATTAAACATTAATTATTCAATTTAGAAGATATGGTTAAGAATTAAATAAATTAATGAATTTATTTAATTGTGAGTATTAGTGACATATTAAATAAATAAATGAAATTCATTTATTTAGTAATGAGGAAGAATTAACGAATTAAAGTAATTAAACAAATTACGAAATTTATTTAATTAAAGGAATACTTTAGACAATTAAAGACATGTTGAATAAATAAATAAAATTTATTTATTTAATAATCCTGAAGAATAAAAGGACACAAATTAATTAAACAATAATGAATTATTTAATGAATAGTCAAACGTAGACCAAGGACATAATTAAATGTCATAATTATGCTAGGATGAAAGTGGTACCAATAGGACTTGCAGTCCTAGGTCATTTTCAAGTGTCTACACATCTCATTAGTGGGAGTCCCCTTTCCTTTCCCTTTTGACCTGTCTTCTTCCTCCAAGGCTTTCAACAAAAATTCTTTTTGAGCAGGGCATCATTTCATAATGTCAAAGAATGGCATTGAAGTTTTCTACCTCTACATCTCTGTAATGAAATCAAATTCTAAATCATTCTTTACATGATACTCAAGAAAGGAAGGTGGAATACCTTTATTCTAAAAATACGCATTCTGGTTTGGCAAGACCATATTAATAGGAGGAGATGTGGTGAATGGCACCTTATTTTGATTTATGAGGAAATGGCCTCCCTTGGTTTGGAAAGCCTCGGAATCATACACATCTTCCACTGGTTCATTCTCTTCCTAACTAGGAAATGAAGACTCCTCCTCAAACAACTCATAAGTCATGGCAGTCTCAGTAGATCTGCCAGATTTACTAGAAGCACCTTGTAATGGAGCATCATCTTGGGCTACCTTAACCATCTTCTCCATCTCTAGACAATTCACCTCAGAATGGGCCGCAGTATCATGTAGCCTACACCAATTAGTCGTAAAGTTGAGGTCTACTATGTTAGTGGTGTGTGGCTTCTCATCTCTTGCCTGGTAATTATGGGAGATTCCCCCATTATTAGGCCTGGTTTTCCACTGTCTATTGTTATTAGACCTTTGATTGTATCCTCTTTTCTGATTTTGATAATTTTGGTTAGAGGAATTTTGATTTTGATAGTTCTTTTGATTCTAATTAGTGTTGTAATTCTAGTTGGAGTTCTGGTTAGAGTAACCCTCTTAATCTGAGTATCCTACCTGATTTAGAAAGTTTTTATTTTTATTTTGAGGAGGGTTTTGTCTTAGTTGAGCCATATCATTAGACATCTGAGATAGAGTCTTTTTAAGAGTCTACATCTCAATTGCAAAGTCTTTTCACATTTCGCAGTCTTCACTACAGAGGGCTGATTAACGAGATTTGATCCTCCAGCTTGATTTTGGTAATTTTGAGTTTTTTGGGAGGAGTCCTAGGACCATTAGTAAAAAATGGCAAGGGAGGTGAAGCTTGGAATTCAGACATAGGTCTATATTGGGAATAGGACATCCATAGGACTGTATTGAATAAAGGGGGCAGATTGGGCATTTCGTATCCTGTAGGAGGAAGAACTCCTCTTAGACTCCCATAGTGCAAACTTATCTATTGTTTCAACTAGATATCCAGGTGATATACTTTAGCCAAAGAATCAATTTTGGGTGGTTGATATGTCCTCTTCAAGAACAGTCCAATCAAAGGATCCACAACCCTTAAGTAGGCCAAAATGGCAATGTTCTTAGAAACCAGGTAAGGATCCTGTCACCTTCGGTACATTCTCTAGAACCTTGTATTGAATAAGGGAAGTGGTTCTTGATGCTCTTTTCTTATTGTGGAAAATTGGTGGTAGAGAATAGTAGGGTCTACATAGACCCATAACTAATTAATAAAGACATTTTCCAAGTCTATCCAACTTAGAATAGATCCTTGGGGTAGGTATTGATACTAGTTGTATGCCATTTCTCCCAATGAGTAGGGGAAAAATCTACACACAATGTCATGATGGGCCACCTGAGCATGAGTACAAGCATCTTTAAATTCCTATATGTGCTCCTTGGCACTTCTTGATTCTCCATGCATATAATTGGGACAAAACCTTTTAGGGTTCTTGAGGAGATCATGTATCCCCCCAACGATAGTCCCTAGTGGTGAGGGATTATTGACAAAGAATGCCATGGGTCTTGGAAGCGGTACTGGTTGAACAAGTTACAAAATGGGTGAGTTTGGCCAGTGAGGTAGTGTAGGTGGATTTGGTGGAAAGCCAGGTGGGGTGAGCAGAGGTGATAATGGGAGAATCAACACTCTATGAGCCTGGGGTCTATACCTCACAGGGGTTTGGAGTTCGACTGATGGTTTTGGATTTTGAGAAGATCTTAGAACTCTCTCATACCTATCTGGTTAGAATGGCCCGATTCGAGCTAGTTTTTTCCTCACTACCTCCTTCTAGTTCCAAACCTATTGATGGTTAAAACAACACAACAACATTAAACAACATATCACTATTCTATTTCTCTTGAAAGAGAAAGACAACATATAGTAATCTAACTCCCAAGGTCTTGGTAGTTGGTTCTCAACTGTGCTAATATGGCTCAATGGTGGATGTAACTGTAATGTTCAAGGGGCCTTTGTTGATAATGGGGAACAAAACTTCATTAGATCCACTAACCTAAGTTTGGGGGGTTTAAATAAAGATAAAAAGATAGATCAAAGCCTTAAAAAATAGAACATGAACAAACTTCTTAATATCCAAACATGCATGTCAACAATGAGTGTTTCTTTACCTAATGAAAACCACAACATGATGCAACCCATAGAATAAACTATACCACTACATACATTCATAGTGCTAATTAACAATCATAACCATTCACAGAACTCTTTACTTCAACAAACTTAAAATAGAGAATTATTCACTCATCATCAAAATAAAAATCAAATAAATATAATAGAAATTTCATTCATATATAACTCAATGGAATAATCTTGAATCTAGTTTCCTCTATTGATTCCCATCAAATAGAAAAAATTTAGGCACAAAAAAATAACTGGAATATAGATTGATTATGAATCATTAAATTTATCATATAGGCTGAAACTTAATAACAACATAAAACTGTAACCAAGTTCAACTGAACTTTTTCAAAGTATTTCTACTAACCACAATGAAATCCTAAGACTATTAACTATTTTCTATCCTCAGGTGGCTAAGCTTTCTTCAATCAGCCTACCTTTACAAAATAGAACTTCTAGATACATATAGGCACTGCATTTATGAGCCTTCTCAATTTGGATCCAAATCCAAAAATTAAGGAACAAAAACTACTTGATGAAACTAAACTATTGATCTCTTGTTAAGAGGATGATTGCTTTATTACACAAAAACTTTAAAGCCCAAAGAAAAAGGTATAATTGATGGACAAAACTAGAGCCAAATTCATGTCAAAACCCAACAAATGAGGAGAGAAAAGGATGTTGCATCCAATGAAGAAAGTGTTTAACCATTAGTTCACAACTGTGTTGTATGATCAAGGACATATTCATCATAACTATCAAACACTTGTTGAAGGATATCCAAATCAGGCCCATCTAGCCAATCATCCTCAAATTTAATCCTTTTAAATTATGTTGAAACAAATTTTTGTACCTCCTTCAATTTAATCACTTCTCTTCTAGCGGCCTTTACTTCTTCCCTGATGTCCATAAACCTATCCAAAAACAAATCCTCTCCATCATCTCCTTTCTATATCACCTCTTCAAATCTACTCCTCCATTTCTCCCTCATTTTATCCAAAGAAAGACCCTCCTTAACTGAGGTATCTAGATTGAGTAAAATAGCCACAATTGCCTCTAATTCATCAATCTATTGATTCAAATCTTTATCCACCTCTTGAATCTCATTTTTATGCTAGTGAATAGAATTGGATTTGTATCCTATTATACTCAAATTTTTCTCAACAAAATCCACATTATCATCCTCAATAATTGATTGCTCAAGTAGAGTTAACTTAGGTACATTGCTAATGTCCTTAAGCTTTTTAATATATTCTTTATATTATTCATCTTGCTTGTCTAAACCTTCAACATGTTGGTTAAAATCCCCTGCCAACTCAAATGTTGTTTCACGAATCTTGAAACTATAAATTAACACTTTATCTACCTCTTGATTGAGCTTATCAATCCATATTTCCAACATTCCCACCTTACTATTCATATGCACCAAGTCATCAGCTTCTTTCTTTGTCAATAAGACTAGTGATTCAAGAGTTGTAGCTTGTTGAGAAATTGGAGTTGAGACATCTTTTAAAAAATTATGCAATTGATCCAATTGATCCTTAAGCTCATCCTTCTTTTTTGTTGTCTTTGATCATCCAGGACTTGGTAGAGGAAGCTACAATATCAATCAAGTTCATTTTTTGATTCCTTGTAGGTCTTCCCAAGTTCACCACACCCAACTAATAATCAGACATTTGCATTTCATCCTAGTTCTTATCCATCATGGGTATTGCACATTCAACAATGATCTCTCCTGGGTCTGTAAGCTTGGTGTAGTGAAGAACTCAAGCCCTCTTTTTGGGTCTTTCCTTTTCAATTTCCTTCATCATTTCATCCCAATTAAGAGGTTGAGGTTGAACTATTTGTTTCTTCTCCAAATCAAGCTTTAACCATGTAAGAGTTATAGGAGTAGTAGCTACTTGTGCTAAAGAAGAAGCCATCGTGGTAGAGGATAGAGGTTGCAATATAGTATTCTCAGGCCAACAGTCGACCTCCTATACATTCTGTTGCTCTCTTTGTGCCTCTTCTTGTGCTAGATTTTCTACCTCTTATCTTTTTTCTCTTTCAATCTTTGGGCTTCCAACTCCTGATGCAAATGTTCTTCTTCAAACTTTCTTTCCTCTAACACTTGATCTCTTTTCCGTTTTAACTCCTCAACATAGTCCCATGCTTCTTCAGTCTTCTTCTCATGCAAATCAAGCTCTGCAACCTATTTTTCCCTTTCTAGGCATTCTTTCTCTTTCCTTGTTTTATAAGCTTCTTCAACAAATTTAAACTTAGCCTCAAGAGCTTCCTTTTCCCTTATTTGAGCAGCATTCTCTTTCTCAAGATCATGAATTTTCTGCTGCAAAATCAATTTTTCTCTTTCTTCCTTCATCTTGAGCTCTTGCTCCTTTTGTTGCTGCTATTGAGACAATTCATCAGCCTTAACTATATCTTCTATTTCCTTCTATTTCAATGCATCAGATTGTTCCTTAGCATCAATCCCCTGTTGTCTTGCTAGTGGCTCAACTTGGGCCTTAGCATCTGCTTCCTTCTTGGCATCCTCAAACAATTTCCATTGGTCCTCCATTGTCAATACATTCTCTATCCGTGCATCATCTGTTATATCAAGAGAAGCCACTACATGAGTCTCTTGGTCAGATAGTGTAGCCTCAAAATCTGTTGCAATATCATGTATCTCTACTTTAGGCTCCTTCTCTTTCAACAACTGAGACTCTTTGTGGAGGGTTCTCATGGGAATTCCCTCACTTGGTTGATCCGTAACAAGGGGTTGAGTAGATGCTTCTCCTGCAATAGATGTTGAAGCATTAGCTTCTGTACCAATATCCCCTTCTTGTGTCTCTAGCAGGTTTTGGGCAACAACCTCCTCTTCTACATTAGAAGTCATAAACTCTAAGGGTTCCTTAGGACCCATCCTCCTCTTTGTCCTCTTGTAACCTTGAGTAGTACCTATAGCTTTCCTCTTCTTGGATGGCTGATCTTCAAGTTGGTTTACTCTCAAGCTAACCTAGTGCACGCTTCTATCCAAAACTGGTCTTGCAACTTGTTTTATATCGATAGACTCTTCAACATTCCAATCCACTAGATCAAGATCCTTGGTGCCTATATTATCTGCATCATATTGGGGATCCAAAGTTACTTCATCATCTGGTAAATTCTCTAGGATGTCCTCCTTAATCCCATACTCAACCATGAGTGGGATAGGTAATCTTTCATAATTTCTCCTTCAGAGATCATACTCATCTTGTAGATCCTTCAAAAAGTCCTCGAATAGATTAAAATGTTTGTTAAAGAGACTGGGAAGCAAAGCTTGCATCTTCTTCCCGAGGTCATAATGGTTCCTAGAAGTGTATAAACCCAATTTTAGATAAATCAACTTATCACGTACAACCTTAGTTGCCACAATGTGTGGACAACTAAACTCACCCAACTTCATGGGGAACTTATGACAACCCGTCTTGTGCTTGGTACCAAATTTGAAATTAACAACAAGAGCTTGGTAAATGAATTCCATTAACAAAATTCTATTGTTACAATACCTAGGGAGCAAGTGGGGATGACCGTCAAAACATCCCAATCTGA
The DNA here is from genome assembly GCA_007258455.2 of Sequoia sempervirens. Lineage (NCBI taxonomy): Eukaryota > Viridiplantae > Streptophyta > Pinopsida > Cupressales > Cupressaceae > Sequoia > Sequoia sempervirens. Next base: position 74,677,417 of record VDFB02179234.1, read on the forward strand.
AGTAAGTAAAAGTGGGGTATTGAATAAACCACTGTCCCCATTCATTGATGAAGGCCATTGCCTCCCTTCTCAATCTATATAAAGCATCTCCAGTGAGCCTGTTAATGATAACATAAAGGAATGCATCATTAACTATCCTATAATGTGACTCTGATGGTTGCAAGGTAAATTGATTATAGTGCTCCCACAACTTCTTTTGTCATTGGGATTCTTCCAACATTCCCACTATATTTAGTCCAGGAAAGATCCCCATTCTAGTAGCTACATAGATCACATAAGAGGTCATAAAGAAACTCTTTGTTTCTCCTACTCTGATCATTTGATTATGTAAGCTCTCTAATACCACCATAGGCTAGTCTAATTATTGTTTTCCATCCAAAATAGCTTGGATAAATGGGAACATCCATTCTTAGAACTGAGAAACATCTCTCTTTCCAAATACTCTAGAGAGCAACAAGATTATGTCCCCAATGTCTTTGCTGAAGTCTACCCTTTTAGGTTAGTCAAGAAGTTTAGTTAGAGACTTCTTCTCTACCGTCATCTAGTGCTTATTCATGTAGGATCTTTTGGCTTCTTTCTTGTCACTGTAAAGCTTTAATGCTTCTACTTCATTTAGCTGTTTAGTATTTTGGGGAACAGGTGCATCAAACATAAACCTAATCATTTGGGTCATTAAATCAATGATAACATTTCCTTGTGAATCCACACACTGCCTAGTAGTAGGATTGTAGGCCCCAACTGCTGCTAGTATCAACTCTGGGCATTGAACAGACAAAGGAAAAAGTGCAACGTGTGCCAACCTAGATTGAGCAATCCTTTGTGCCCTCGGTCTAACATCTTCACTAAAGGTTTCATCCACTAACTCCTCATAGTTGAAAGGTCCTAAATTGGTATCAGTAATATTTTCCCAATCTAAATCAATCTTGTTGGCGGTAAGGGTAGCTTCTTTATGTTTACACCTCAGAGTGTAGGGGATTTGTTCCACTTTAATCTTCTTTGGCTTAGGCCTTACCTTGAATTTTTTGTAGGTTAGCTCCTTTGGGAAGCCTCTTATGATGCTCCAAACATTTCTCAATATTTGCAATAAACTCCTGTATTAGATGATCAAAAACATAGAAGTCAATACATCAGTCAATACCCACCTCCACCTCCTTGAAACAATGTTTAAACTTAACCAAACTTCAACCATTATGAAAGGTAGACCCATATGAGAATAAGGAACAAGACATTAGTTTAGAACAAAGCGAGACCAGGACAAAAGTGAAACTGAGACCCGAATCAGAAACGAAAATAAACTCGATATTAATCGCTAAGTTCAAAGTTTTGTTCCCATTTCGGTTTTGGCTCTGCTCAAGGAGAAGCATAAAGACCAATCACCGTAATGACCAGAAACATAATCAATTTAGGAACTAATCCTAATGGAAAATAACTTCGGGATGAGTTCTTTCCCGAGTCCACTCCCGCCAATTCAATATGCAAAACGGAGGGTATTTTTCAAAGATAGTAATATGAATTTAAAGACATAGGTCACATGGGTTTACAAGGAAATCCAAAAAGGGCCTAACCCCACCTTCCAACCATACAAGGACCAAATTTAAACCTAAGGCAAGACATTTTGTAAAGGTTGTTGAGCAAACCTAGTTTGCACGACACGCTGACTTAGAAAATTAGGGCAAGATTAACCCAACGTGGTAATCGCAAAGTTGACATGGAATTGAAATGAAAAAAAGGGTTTCCAAACAAAAACAAACATTTAAAGCACATGAATACCCTTACAAGCTAAAACCCTAGTTAAAAAAATATAGGGCATGACAAAAGACACCTGCCACAAAAGTGACAGCAAACGGAAAATGACGAACGAAAAACAAACAAAACCAAATGGGAAAACCAGAAAAGACAATAACAAAAAAACCAAAGAACAAATTAACAAGTGAAGAATTGACAGAAGAAAATTCTACGAATGTGCAAGAAAAAAATAAAATGTAAGGAGACGACAAAACCACAACACAAAAATAGGAAGAAGAAGGAAAAAAGAGACCTACCTTAAAACGCTCTTCGGGAAAGACTGCAATCCATCCAAGATTTGCTCCACAACTCACTTCCGCAATCAAATCGATCCTCTCGAAGTTTTTCTAGCTCTGGTTCACTTAACCATCTTGAATACAAAATATAATGAGCGAGTTAAACATAATTAGGAATTTAAAATCAATTAACGCATGTGAAGAGGCTACAACTAATTCCATTAATACGGTAGGTTGAAGGCGGAGCAAACAACACAAACAAATAGTTAAGTCCTGTGAACACCTAAAGTAGGGTAGACGCTGACCCAGGTTTGAGATAGCATAAAGAATTTTGTATCAAGTTCCTTACCTAGCTCCAAACCCAACTTTGGTCCCACAATAAAGACAACGACGAAGAAAAGAAACAAGGCAAAATTGACACCGAAATTGAAACTCAGAACTTTCACAAAGTTCAAAGTTCAGTTCCAATTCCAGTTCCACTCCCAACCAAAAAGAAGGAAATGAAACAAAGACACAAAACACGAAGGGAAGTGGGACCAGAATGAAAACTAGGCCCAACCCAAATTCCAATGAAACAACAAGACAAAGCAAATGAGCAGAGTCAAAATCAGAACAGGAACAAAATCTGGAATTTTTAGAAAGTTCCAAGTTTGGTTCCACCTTTGGTTCTGCTTCTGTTTGGGAAAAATAAGATGCAAGGAAAACAAAAAACAAATCAATGGAGAAACAGACACGAGAGTGTAAGAAAAATCGACAGACAACAAAAGGAACAAGGAAGAGAAGGCAGACCCAGAGTCAGATTGGAATCCAAACTAGGAACTTTGGAAAATTTCAAAGTCCAGTTTTGGTTCTGGCTTTGCTTCTGACAAAGCAAAAGAAAGAAAGACTTAGGAGAAAAACAAACAACTCCTAAGACCCAAAAAAAAACCAAAGACAAAACAAAACAAAGGGGGACCCATTTTGTTCCAAAACAAAATGGGGTGGGGTATGTGCAAGATCATAATGGGCCAAAAAGTGGCAATATTATGGGTATTTGTAGGGTATGTGGTGACGATTTTTTTTTACCCAAAATTGATGAAACGAAAAGGGTTTTAGAGGAGATTCTCAAATTTCCACCAATATAAATTATTTTAATATAAATTTAATAAATAATGATTATTCATTTTCTATTAGAATTACAACTAAAGTCTTGATTGATAGGTTGATTGAAAAAAATCTATAACTTTCAAACGGTGTCACATTTTGAATCAAAACATGTTACATTCTATGCTTCACATACTATAGGATTAAAAAAATAAAAATAAATTTTATGAAGTTTTGACCAAGTTAAGGTGGTTAGACATACAAGTTTTTATATTTTTAAAAGTTGTAATAACAAATTCATAATTAATTATTTACTTGGAATACAATTACAAAAAAATATGCATCACATTCGGACATAAGTCCTCTACTTATATATAAAATCTTACATTAAAATATTATCATTTTATTATGGTTAGGGTGGTCAGACAAACACCTACTTCTTATTTTTTCCTTGAAATTTAAGTACTACTGCATTGAAATTTCAAATTTTCACCAAATAGATTTTATTTATTTTTAAATAAACCTAGTAGTTTAGAAACTAAATTCAATTTTCTACAGATTCTATTCTTACATATTTTCGAAATAATATGCATAACTTATTCAAAATTTTTATGTCAAGTTGCCTAACACTGATTTTTCTGAATTTTTTGCCACTTAAGGGCCTCTTTTTTCCATGATGATCCTGCACTAGAATATGGGATTGATTTTCTCTTCTAGTTGTGCTATGAATCTGTGGATGGACTAGAGGCTTCCTTCTACGCCTCTTAGTTATTTCAATGTTCTTGGTGCCTCCATTTTGAGAATTTCCTTGACCTTGGCTAGATCTACCTTGATTCCTCTTATGGATACGATGTACCATAGGATCTTTCCTGATTACACCCCAAATACACAATTTTTTGGATTTACGTAGACCTTGTACTTTTTTAGTCTATCAAAGACGGAGCTCAACGCCACTATGTGATCTCAACGTTTCTTTGACTTGGCCAATATGTCATCCACGTAATTCTCCACAATATTATGGATCATATCATGAAAGATTAGCGTCATGGACCTTTGATAGGTTGCTCCTACATATGTGTCCCCCATGGATAGTGAATTTCATCTTGTTTTGGTCTTCTTTAGCTATCATGAGCTAATTGTATCTTGAGAATCTATCCATTAGTGATATCATTTCATTTCCTATTGTCATATCCACAATCATATCAATGTTTGGGAGTGAAAAGTCATCTTTGGGACATGCCTTGTTCAAATCCCTAAAATTAGTGTAGATACGGATGCCCCCAGTGGGCTTTGAGATAGGTACAAGATTGGAGACTGACTTTGAATAATCTATCGGTCATAAGAGTTCTACATCTAGGAGTTTTTGTAATTCCATTTTGACCAAAAATTCCATATAAGGATGCATCTTCCTTAGCTTTTGCCTCACAGGTTTTGCTTTGGGATATACAGCTAGGTGGTGAACCACAACTTTTGGATCAAGCCCAGGCATGTCGGCATAGGTCCATGCAATGCTCACCTTCCTTTCCCTTAGGAAAGCAACCAAGAGTTCTTGTTCTTCTGTCAAGAGGGAATCTACATAAAAGGTTATGTGTGGTGTTTCTTTTGTTCCCAAGTTGACAGGATTGCATGTCTCCGCTAAGACTGTCGATTTCTCCTAATGAATGGAACTGAGAGGAAGATTGAATCCTTCATCTTCTAGTGCCTTAGAGAGATTTTCACCATTTGATGTGTCCTTTATTTTTACTATTTTTGGGTCAAAGAGTGCCATAGTGTGGTTTTCACTCAAAGACCTAGAGATTATTCTCAAATTTTCACTTTTGCTACTAAAGGATTCAATTGTTTCCCTATAATAGGCATGTGTATCCAGTATGATGTCAAATCCAACTTTGTGATCTCCACATGGTATCACATCCTACAATCCCATGAATTTCAAGAGAAACTCATTTTTTTTAATGTGCCCAAAATTGGTGGTCCTCGTTGGTTGTAATCAATGAGTTGGGGATAGACTAAGTTTATTTCATGGTTTTGGTTTGTTGACTCAAAAGACAGGGTGCTAATCATGAGTAGGGAGAAATCTTCAAAAAGCATGGGTAAGTTAGTTATAGGATCCTCATCACTACACACATCTATGACTTGACTTGCAGATACTGGTAACTGAAGGGCAGACGCTGATAGATGAGGGGGAGTTTTGACCTTTCTAACCAAGGCACCTTTTCCAAGTATGGTTACCTTTGGAGGGGTACATCTAAGGCCAATATTTCTCATACGCATCTCAAGAATGAGAGGTACTAAAATACCATTTTCATTCTACCCAAGTTTTTTTTTTCTATTATAGCCCATACCAAGCATCATTTGTAATCCTTTGCTTCTCTCATCCATGGGAAGATTAGGCATGGGCCTTTCATCTTGGTACAACAAGCTAGATATGTATTTTTCATCTACTATTTCCTAACTTAGATCCCCTAAGATCTGAATCTAGAAGGGTCTGCTCTGAAGGTTAGGGATGATGTTTTAGCTAGTTGGGGTTGCCCGTGAGATCTAGGAGATTGTGCTAATTCTCCTATTACGAAAGCACTTTTCTTCATCTAATAATCCCCACACTCATTGTCCTTGACAATGATCTTTATTTTAGAGATATTAGGAATGGCATGGGTATTTGTCTCAGAAGTAGAGGCTAAAGTACCTGGGTTTACATATGGAGATGTAGGGCCTTCATCATTCTTTGAGACTTAGGGGATTTTATAGTATTTTGCTTCCAGATTCTTGTAGTAGCCAAAGGGCTTAGGATCACCATAGACCATGACCTCGTGGTTTTGATATTGGAAATTGATGCACTGATGGAAGGTTGATGCGACCGCTTGCATCCCATGGATCCATGGGTACCCCAAGAGGATGTTATAAGGTAGATAAAGGTCAAGGACCTAGCATGTGGTCTCCATAATATCTGGCCCTACTTTTAGAATAGGGAGTTGGATAGTGCCCTGTGACAATCTTTCCTGATCATCATAAGCTCTGATTGTGATGCCCTTACCCTTCTCAATGGAATCTTCTGAGAATCCAAGATTCTTTATTAATTTGAGGGAATAGATGTTCAAGCCTACACCCCCATCCACCAAGACCTTTTTGACTTTGTTTTTATGAACCGAGACTTCAAGATGGAGTGCACGATTATGAGATGGTTGGGTGGGGAAGTCCTGATCAAAAAATGTTAGGAGGCTTAGGGTAGTGATTTGTCTGACCATAGCTTGGAACTAGTTAGCATCAAGATCCGTGAAGACGGTAGATGAAGCCAATGCTTCCTCTAGGATTTTTTTATGGGCGAGTGATATCTTCACCAACTCCTTGATGGAGATCTAAGTAGGGGTTCTTTTCAGCTGGTCTAGGATATTGTAGCCATTAGGAATGGATTTTGGATTTGAGCTAGATGCCCTAGGTGGTTGGGATGACCCAACAATGGTAACTTTGCTAGCTCGTGTGGTGACTCCACAATCATTTTTGGCTCCCTTAATTGGTGAAGCCACAATAGTGGTTTAGAATTTGATGGAGGAAGGAAAACTGAGATAAAATGACCCCATGGAAAAAAAAAAGTTTTAGGGGTTCAAATGAACCTACAAGTTCAATTGAACCCAAAAGGAGTTTGCTTGAACTAGGGTTTGAGCGAACCCATTAATTACTGGGCCCACATTTCCCACTCAAAATAACAAAAGGAAATGCATATTGAGGGTGGTTCACTCAAACCAGGGTTTGAGTGAATCCTGGTTCGAGCGAACCCCTAGGTGTTCACTCTAACCCCTAAGGGTTCGTAAGAACCCCCATTATTCCTCATTCTCCCCCTAAAACACAAAAAAAACCTAAATTTGTACACTTCAAAGCTTGGGTTGAAGATGAAAATGGAGGAATCTTCACAAACCCAACTAGAATCAGGTAGTCCTAGGAACAAGCTATCCAACAAATATAATTTTAATATGTTTTGGTTTTATTATGTATTTATTTTTTTAGTTTTATCAAACATACGTTTTTCATTGATAATGAAGGTCTATGTTCTACACATGTGGAAAAATAACATATTATCAAAAGAAAATTAAAAAATATGAGTGCACCAGATATTGAAGTCCTTGATCCAACAACAAAAAAGGAATTTCAATATATACAAAAAAAGTTATGCACTATACGGTCACACAATATTTGAATTGTAATTGGTCTAACTTCAAAACTTGATTAAAGAAAAAATATTAAATAAAAAATTATCTAACCAAGTGGAAGAACTAGATATCGAAGTTACAAATCTAAATTCGAAAGAGTTAGAATTTTATCCTTCATGGAAAAAAAAATTGTCTCATATGGTGTGCGTCAATTTTTAAAAATGTTATTTTCTAAAAAAAAATAGTTTTTGTGGGAGATGGAAAAAAAAGTACAATTTGATTCCAAAATTTTTGAACTTTTTTTTTTTAGAATCTACAAACAAAATGTGACGAGACTCTAGTTTGCATCATCTTCAAATTCCTCACGATTTAGCCGCTATAGGTGCTCGCATGTGAAGATTTAGTTAAAAATAATAATTTCAATGTCTAGTTTGGCCAGAAATTGTAAACCACTATTGTGGGATCACCCTAATGCTAACAATGTTACCCATTCATCTAGGGATGCGACAACATGATCATACACATGGTTCAAATTGGCATACTTGGTCTTTCCATGTTTGTTCCCTTAGTTATGATCTAGCATTGGATTTGTATATATTTTTGTCCTGATTTCTAGCTAGTTGTTCAACATTTATGATCTTGTCATCAATGAGGTCTTGTATCAAATTTTTCAACCTCACGCAACTGGTTGTTGTGTGTTGTGTGCCCTTTGATTTTGTGAAAATCAAAAAGGTGGTTTTCATTGTACCATGGTGGTTTTACTTGGGGTTCTTGATAATTCTCATAAGTGGATATTTTGATGAGATTTTCATTTACCAGTTTCTTCATGGCCGATTCAATTGGTTCCCCAAGGGCTGTGTACTTTCACTTGGGGAAAATCATATTTGTTTTGCAGGGGTGGTCCCCCTTGATTATTTAGATTTTTGACTTGCTTTTTGGGTGTTTGTTGTGATACCACATTAGCTTGAGTGTTGTTTCGATAATTTTTTTATGGTTGTTAGTATGTTTACATGTTTTGTTTTGGATCATTGATTATGACCTTGGCATCCACGACACCATCGTTAGTGACATTTCTATTCTTCACTCACGTGCAAGGTTTTTCATTATATTTGGAGGATGCGTGGTTCTCTTGATGTTCTGGATATGTGGTTTTCCCTCCTTGTGCAATAAGGGCTTGTTTGATGTTGAGCGCTTTGGGGATCAAATGGTCATATGTGGTGATACATTGCATCTTAAGATGGAATGCTAAGGTTTTCTCAAGATTAACAATGATGATGCAAAATTATTGTTCTTCTGGCATGGCCCATTTTCTCTTGTTGGCCTTGGATTTCCATCATTGTAGGAAGGAAGTCAATGTTTCCCCCTTAGCTTGTTTAAGAGCAGATAGTTCCTCTAGACTCACATCCATGCCTATATTGAATGCGTAGTTTTTTATGAATGCATCTATAAACTCTTGGAGCTTTTCGATGCTAGGAGGAAGGTGAGAGAACCACTCCATGGTAGGACCAACCAAAATTAGAGGGAATAGCCACATCAGATATGTATCATCATATGTGACCTCCATACAATGTACTTGAAATTCCCTGATGTGATTTTCAGGGTTTCTCGTCCCACGATATTTGTTGAATTTAGGGATTTCAAACCCCTTTGGGAATAGTATCATTGTGAGGCTCCTATCAAATGGATAGGGCACAAGTTGCTTGGTGTCTTCATTATTTTCCCTGATTGGAGATCGAGCACTTGTTGCAAGAGAAATTTGAGTTGTGTTGCCACATCATCTTGTGGATTAGGAGGTGGAGTGAATGTATTTTCAAGTGGTAAAGGTGTTTGAGTGATGGGTGGGGTGTTGGGTATTTTGGTGGGAGTTTGTTGCAAGCTTTGTTGTGTGATCAAGGATTACTGATATGCTTGCATTTGTTGTTGTCCAAAAAATGCTTGCTTTTGGTCTTGATGTTATTGTGCTAACAATGCTTGTTGTTAGGTCAATAGTTGGGTTGCTTCCTATTGCACTTGCTACTATTGTAGGGCCTACTGATATAATTGCTATTGGGTAGCTTGATACTGTTCTTGTGCTTGTTGGGCTACTTGTGTAGCCTGAGCAACCTATGTGGCCTATGCGGCTTGTGTAGCTTGAGCGGCTTGAGCTATTTGCACAGCTTGGGTAGCTTGGCTAGCTTGTTGTTGTTGCAACAAGGATTGAGCTTGGGAAACTTGTTGTTCTTGTTGTGCTTGTTGCGCTTGTTGTGCAGCTTGAGCTACTTGAGCAGCTTACTCTTGTTGAGCAGCTTGCTATGCAGCTTGCGTGTTTTGTGCTTATTGAGCTTAGAACTATTGAAGTTCCTTTTGATAGGATTGTTGTGTTGCTTGCAAAGGGATGATATATTGGTTGGCCACATTTTGTCTTGGTGGTGGTGGTGGTGGATTCAAAATGGTGTTTTTTGTTGTGATGAGAGGTACTGTTATATTGATGATAGGAAGTTGTGTAGCTGATGGTGCAATTGATATGCTTGGTCCTTAAGAGACCGCATTTATGGATGGTGCAATGATTACTTGTGTTGCTTGGATGGTTGCCACCTATTTTTGTGATATCAATGGAAAGATTGGAGGATTTGATATGATGTTTTGATTGATGATTGGGGTGTTGTTTTGACTTTGTTGATTGAGGGGTGGTAAAGGGGGTAGCCCTAAGCCAAGGAGCGTTGTGGATATTAATGGAAAATGTGGAAGTGGAAAAAAGGGTTTGTTCCCTTGAGGGAATGATGATGATGAGGGATCAAAGATTCCCCCTTGTCCAAATAGCCCACCTTCTCCTTATGAAATCATAGGGAGAGAAGTTTGTATGTTAAGAGGATATGTTAGTGTTGCGTGAAAAGATGATGGATCATTGGGGTCATGAAAGGTGAGTGGAACATATGGGTGTAGCGGATTCAATGGGATAGATTAGCCCAAGATGGTGTTCACATCCAAATATTGGTTGTTCACAAGGGGGTGTATTTGTAGTGCATGAAGCAATGAGCTCCCCTTGTTGACAATAGGTTGAGTTGGAGTAATGGATGATGTGATTTGTGTGATGGTTTAAGTGATGCTTTGGAATGGAGGTTTGGATGATATTGGGGGCATAATCCCAAGGGTCTTTTCAATAAGAGTGCTCACATCATAGTCGAAAGGGAGTTTAGCTCCTTCTTTTTCCAATTCTAGCATGTATTGTGAGGGATTGAGTTTCATCATGGCATTGACAATTTTGTGGGTCTTAGGATTTTGGATCATTTCAATAATCTCATATTGAGTCATCCATAAAACATTGTTGGTGATGTCCTCCACTTGGACACCTTCCTCTTGATGATCTTGTGGAAGTGGAGGAAGATTGAGTGTTGGATTCCTAGATCCAATGGGATTCATTTCGGGAGCGGTTTGACTCAAATCACTCGAAGTAGATGTTTATTTTTTCATTTCCATGTTCTTCTTGTGTTGAGATCTAGTTTGGACCATAAAATGAGGATCAATTTTTAGGAATGAGAAGTGAACTTTTAATTCCTTGGATTGATCTAAACTTTAGGTACAAAAAAGAAAGTCTAATATTTTAAGGATCAAAGGATAATGATGGTGATAATGAAAGATGAATGATTGGCGAATGATTGAACTCTTAGGAAACCTTGAAGAGGATACTAAAGTTTAGGACTTTTGGATTGATATTTGATTTGATTTTGGATCTTGATCTTGATTTTGTACTAATTTGATTTGATTTTGATTGGATTTGCATTTGGATAATGAACTCATAAACTCTAAGAGGTTGGATTTTTTCCTAGAATAAATTTGTCCACACGATGATAATTTGACTAAGTATATAAAGAAGGATTCATCTATACATACCTAGTCAAACAAGATGATTTTGAATTTTGATTTCAAGAGGATTTGCCCAAAGTTTATCATGAAAGATTTTTCCAAGATTTCCAAGAGTTGTTTGTGAGGTGAATTTTGATTTTGATTTTTGGAGGATGGATGAAGGTTTTGATTTTGATCCTAAGAGTCTTAGAGAGACTTTGTTTACTAGACCAAGGTATTGAAGAACATGCTAATACTTCCTATGTGAGATACTCAAACCTTTGAAAGAGACTTGGATTTTGATAATAGTAAAATGAATAAAAATTTTGATTTTTCTTTGATGCATGTTTGTAAAAGTTGAAGGTTAATCTTTCTCTAAATTCATAAAGCATAGACAACATTTCTTGCGAGCTTTTTGACTAAGACCTTTGGATTTTGTTTTTCATATTTTGATATTTCGAGAAATCATTTGAAAGATCACATGCATGGGGTCCAATTGTTTCTTATCTTTTCTTAATGAATTATTTTTACCACAAGCAATCTCCTGATTAGGTTTTCAAACTAAATTTCTAATGTCTCAATTTCTTCTCATCCCACAAAGTCCATTATGTGGAAATTAGGGAAATTAAGGAAAAAGTTACCTAATGTTAACTTTAGTGAAAGAAAATTGAGATATAAATTCAAATGCTTAGAAGCCTCTAAGGATAGAATCCCTAGGGCAAGCAATAGCACTTGGATTTTTTCAAATATATTTGCTTCCTCTAAAGGGTTTGAAATAAATTTGGGTATGTGTAGGATAATGATGGGCCAAAAAGTGGTAATATTATGGGTATTTGTAGGGTATGTGGCTGACGACTTTTTTTTTCCCAAAATTGATGACAAAAAAGGGTTTTTAGAGGAGATTCTCAGCTTTCCACCAATATAAATTATGCTTTAATTTGAATTTAATAAATAATAATTATTCATTTTCTATTAGAATTACGACTAAAGTCCTATTTGATAGGCTGATTGAAAAACGTATATAAATTTCAAACCGTATCACATTTTTTGAGTCTAAAACATGCTTCACATTCTATATTTCACATACTATAGGATTAAAAAAAGAAAAATTAAATTTCATGAAGTTTTGACTAAGTTAAGGTGGTCAGACATATGCGTTTTTATATTTTTTAAAAGTTGTAATAACAAATTCATAATTAATTATTTACTTGGAAACAAATTACAAAAAAATATGCATCACATTTGGACATGAGTCCTCTACTTATATATAAAATATTATAAAAAAATATTATCATTTTATTATTGTTAGGGTGGTCAGACAGACACCTACTTCTTATTTTTTTCCCTCAAATTTAAGTACTACTCCATTCAAATTTAAAATTTTCACCAAATAGATTTTATTTATTTTTAAATAAACCTAGTAGTTTAGAAACTACATTCAATTTTCTACAGATTCTATTCTTAATTTTTTTTGAAATAATATAGATAACTTATTCAAATTTTTACGTCAAGTTGCCTAACACTGATTTTTTCTAAATTTTTTGCCACTTAAGGGCCTATCTTTTCCATGATGATCCTGCACATACCCATTTGATGATCATGTTTGAATGTTTGTTTTCTAATGTTTAAGATCCAAGAAAAGCGTTTTGATTCCAAGAAAAGCACAACCCTATGGATAGTCAAGAGGCAATATTTGTTGAATCCCCACTTGGATAAATCCATTTGTACTTATTCTTGAAGGATGATTATAAGCTTGACCACACTGGCTCCCCTCCACGACACTCACGTATATGGGTCAACTAAGCTTTAGTACCCATGAAACTCCCATGGCATACTTCTCATCTCTACGAAGAACTGCAAAAATGTGGAGTGGCTTCAGAACGGCCGTTCTTGCACTAACAAATCGATAAGGATTTGGACTTCTAAACAAAAGGTTCTAGTATAGGCATTCCATTTATGGGGTATCATCCATACAACAAGAGACCATTTCTACCCTTCTTATCAGAACAATCCTCATGATACTTGAACTTTCCTCAAGTACCCAGACTTATATACCAGGTGGAAGTCGCTTGGCTTTAGCGTGTTCCCGGTTGGGTCGCTCCTTGGGGTGATTAATTTTTCCCACCAGGAAAGCCATCTAAGGGTAAACAAAAGTGAGCAAGCACATCTGTAGATCGATCAATCTTTGTTTGCGTGAACAAAGAGAGAACACATGTGATATACCTAACTTGTGCTAGCAAGCTTTGTTTAATTTTAAGAAACCCAAATTGAAGTGTGGAGGCAATCTTTTATACAACTTAATATCACCAAAAGAATTTTGATTCTCAAGATCGTCGTGAGGCACGAGAGAAGCGCATGCACCTTTTAGATGATATAACATTGTAAAAGAGATTACAAAACACAAAATACACGTTCATTTTAACCTCAAAAGCAAGAATGCATTCTTTTTAAGCACCAAGATTGAAGTGTGAAGTTTTCTTGTTCAATTTTAGCCCAAAATTTACTCTAGTAAGTTCCTAAAGTTCTTTTTAATCCCTTTGATTTGTTCTTTTTAAAACCCAAATGAAATGTATTTAAGTTCTAAAGCTAAAAGATAACAATGTTCCAAAGATTGAGTTATAGGTGTCCCCAAAGTGTTAAAAAACACATTTTACAACCGTGAAATAGTTCCATAAAAAACCTTCCCTTTGTTTCCTCTTTCCCTTCTTGATTTCCTAACTTGCAAAAGTGCTCAAAATGTCAAATGAGATCAAGAAACAAGAAGATATAAGGGTTAGATGAATGATTAAGCATAAAAACCCTAAAATTTAGACCACGCATGATCTGTTTTGACTTTAAATGTAAAATTGAAAATCTTAACTCTATCAAAGTTAAGAAACACCTATACCATTGGATAGCTTATGAAATTCTAACCCATTTCAAAAAAAAAATTCAAAAAGGACCTTCGTATGACCAAGATATGACTATTTTAATATTGAATATAAAAGCACTAAAACGAAGACCTGATGTGCTAAAATAGTGATGAGATGCACTAAAACAGTGACCAGATGCGCTAAAACAGTGACCAGATGCACAAAAATAGAGTACAGATGTGCTAAAACAGTGACCAAATGTGCTAAAACAGTGACCATATGCGCTAAAACAATGGCTAGATGTGCTAAAACTCAAACCAAATGCGCTAAAACTCATACGAGATGCGCTAAAACACATACGAGATGCGCTAAAACAGTGGGTGAATGCACTGGAATATGTCACAAATGTGATATAACGGGGCCTAGATATGTCGGAAGATCTTGTGGATGCATTGTAACAAAGTCTGTATGGATCAGAAGATCTTGCAGATGTGTTGTAATAGAGCTTAACGAAGTGACCTGTTGAAAAAAAATGAAATTTATCAAAAAAACATGTGTTAGATTTTGGATTTCTACCCTCCTTCTAGCACCAAAATGTAAATGGTGATCCTAGACTTACACAAACACAAAGAACAAACACATAATTAGTCCAATATGCAAGTTAGAAACAACATTCCCCATGAAATTCATTTGAGATATCAAGAACAAAAAATAAATGAAGAACATGAATAAAAATTGTCTAATCTTGCTCAAAATAAAAAAACTCTCAATCCCATGGGGGAATTGGTGCCATTTTGATGTGGAAAATGGCCCTTTCCCAATTCCTTGCAAGCTTGATTATCAATGGTGAAGATTTGATACTCCTTGATGAAATTTCTCGATAACCTAGCTATGAAATTATGAAAATGGATGAAAATGGATGAGTGTTGCTCCAAACGATGAAAATGATAACTTTGCTCAAGTGGTGTATGAAAATGCCTAAGCTTGTGGATGATTATGGATCCAAAATCCAAATGAGAGCCTTCTATTTATAGAAGACAAAGAGGGAAGAATAGGAAAAATGGATGAATGTGGGATCAAACACCAACCAATAGCATAAAGCCACTTGTCAACATGTGAGTGGACAAAGGTGGAGAAAATTTTGGTCATTGTGCAATTAAATGCAATTAGGTGGAAATTCAAATTTGAGGAAGTGACAAGTTGGAGGGAGAAGAAAATGAAGTTAATGCCACTTGGCTCAAGGAAAAGGACATGTAAGAGATTTTTAATGCCTTGTTGGGTGTACAAGTCCATTTGGATTGATTTTTCAAATTGGAGGAATACTCCAACTTGGATGCCTTTTTGAATGAAAATTGAAGATTTACTAATTAATTAAATTGATTTTCATGAGCAAGTTGTAAAATCTAGTGGATTTGATGGATTAGGATTAGCATTAACCAGGATTAATTAAATAAGATGAAATTAGCTGATTTGACAATTTGATTTAGATTTTTGTATTTAAATAAATCAAAGTGAGGAATAATGGATTTTGACTTAATTAAATAAGGTTTGATTTATTTGATTTAAAGATAATGATGTTAGTTTTAAATCAAATAAAGATAACTTTATTTAATTTAAATGAGATGACTTTAGAACTTAATAAAGTGAATTATTTAATCAAAAGAGGGACTTTAGAGGATAATTAAATAAAATTGATTTATTTAATTAAAGAGAAGAAAATGATGATTTAATCACATAAAATGATTTATTTAATTAAAAAATGAAATATGATGAATTTAATCAAATAAAGATTATTCGATTAAATGGTTAGCAAAGGAGATGATTGAGGAAGAATCGATGTTAGTGAAGTAGAGTCAAGTGCATGATGCTAACAGGATATTTTGAGTGTCTACAACATGTAATCGCTCCCCAGCTAGATGCATCCCCTGCGAATGATGGCAGTGGTCCAGAAACATCCTGTGCCGACAAGTATCGCTTCCTAGTGGAGGCAGTTAGAATACACGCTAGCATGTTGCATATCGTTGCTCGCTCTATCCATCCCTTTGGTAGCACTCCCATCGAAGGGACGTGTGGAGAAAGTTCACAGCCCGTGGTTCTTTCTCCCCTCCCTTTGTTGAAAGCTTGCACTCGGAAGACACGTAGCAGCAATGATTACTATCAGTGGTGATTGTGGGGTCCGCCAAAAAATTATGCAAACTGAAGCTACGTGGCATGCAGATGGCGCCTAATGGAAAAGTGAAGGGAAGTAGTTATGAATTTCCTGTGGCATAGAAACATGGTAGCATTGTGGGAGCTAGTAAAAGAGTGCAGGAAGAAACCACTACGAGGAGCATTGGGCAGACATGTGGAAGTAGCCAACATAGTATAGCAAAAAGAAGCCTAATGAAAAGCTAAGGGTAGCATGTTGAACATATGAGGCAAGGGTCGACACTTCGTAAAGTAGAAACACCTGAAGGGAGCTTGAGGAATTTTATATTCAAATGTTGCATTTTCATTAGTAAAATACATGTTTAGTTGTCTTTAGGATACCTTTTTGCTATTTTATATTTGTTTTCTAAAATAGTTCATTTGTTTGATCAGGTCTTATTTGTTTAGAAATATATGTTTAAAGGTTTATACTTCACTCCAATGGCTAATAGATGCTTAAGACCACTGATTCTTCCTATTAGTAGGAAAAATCGTACCAAAATTGCCAAAATGTTACCACTTTGTGCTCCTACTTGCATTCACATTAATTATAACTCATCTACGGGATCTAAATGGGTATTTTATGCTAAAATGTGCTTCTGGTGGATTTTTTCCCCTTCCCTACTTTATCCAATTTTTGAAAGTCAAAAAATCTAAAAATTTGAATAAGTTTGGAAGTTGTTAGAGATTTCATAGGTTCCTAGAACACTATTAGACCTTGACGGGGAACTTGGAACTAATAGTTATGGTTTTAGGTTCCTTCCCACCTCCCACCTTGTGAGCCTTCATGCCTTAACAAATTTTTCCAATTTTGTAAATTAGAGATTGCATGTGGTTTGAGAACCTTTGTTAACCCACAAAATGATTCTTGGAACCAACCAAAGAACTGATAGTTTGAATAATTGGAGCAAGTAATCTAACCAAGAAGAAAAGATAAGTTGTTGGACTCTTCAAATAGTTCAAGAACCTTTGTTAGCCCTTGAATAGGAACCTAGAACCAATGGTTCCAATTCCAAGTTCAATTCCCCTTGTTGAAAAGGTCCTTGAGATCATTCTAAAGGTGCCAAAAGGAAAGAAGAATGAAGAAGATATAACGAGAGAAAAATCTCAAAGCTTTCACATAGTTTTGGAAAATCCATTAGCTCTTGAATACGAACCTAGAATCAATGATTCTAGTTTTGATTTTACTTCCCCTCATCAACATGGTTCTTGAAACCATCGAGGGTGGTGATAGTTTGAAAAGGATTGAGTGGGCCCTCAAAAATAGCATCTAAATAAT
This sequence comes from Sequoia sempervirens, assembly GCA_007258455.2. Classification (NCBI taxonomy): domain Eukaryota; kingdom Viridiplantae; phylum Streptophyta; class Pinopsida; order Cupressales; family Cupressaceae; genus Sequoia; species Sequoia sempervirens. The sequence continues at coordinate 74,694,803 of VDFB02179234.1, forward strand.
GATGTGCTCTTTCACACTTTTACGTGTGTTTTGTGAAGCTAGTGGTTTTATAAAAAACATTGAGAGATAACATGCTTCAAACATGCACATGAATTCTAGAATGATTTTTAATTGAACTACATGTGCTAGGATGAGTACATGATAAAAAATATGAAATCATTTGCTTGATTTTTGGAACTTGAATGCAAATGTAAATATTTTTCATTGAATTTCTTTATGTCTAGTTATCATATGATTATTTGATTGATTTCCTTTAAGGATGCAAATTATTTCATTAATTTCCTTTAAGAATCCAAGTTTTTATCTTTTATACATAAAAATAACACCAAATTATTAAGATTTATTCATATTCAGCTTCGGATAAAAATGTGAAAGGGGGCTAGTCGAGTCAAGTTTTTAGTTTATTTTTCTATTTATATGGATCAAGATCATGGTTGCAAGGATGTCCTTGTAGCTATAAAAAAGGCCTAGATCTAAGAACAAGGTTGGATAAGTGTGTAACAAAATTAGAATATACGTTAGGACATGATTAATGATAAAAAAGTCAAGTAGTTAAGTTAACTAGACTAGGAATGTGTCTACACAAATGTATAAGAATAAGAAATGAGTGTATAGCTTGGTGTAGGTGAGGTTAGGCATGTAGATCTAATTACATAGAAAAATTGGCCATTTCTAGCTATATAGATATATCAAGGTATTACTCCAAACTAGACCCATAACTAAATGGAGAAATGCATCAAGGATGTATTTTTTAACATTTTACATATGAACATTTATTTATTGCATTCTCCAAAATACATAATTGACATTTACTTGTGTTTAATGATTTTTTTTATATTTTTATGAAAAAAATAATATAAAACTTAAAAATATATTTCTTTTCAAAAGTCATGGTTAACATTTATTTTTTCATTATATTTTACGAAAATTAACACCATTACAAAATAAAAAGAATAATATTTATAAAATAAAACAATTTGAGATTTTTAAGATAGAAATATTTAAAATATCTATAATAATTTTAATATTTTCAATACATTTTATTTTATATTTAGAAAGAATAGAATTAACATAAAACCGAGAGAGTAAAACTACTCTAAAATGAAGAATATACTTATTTGTAAAAAGTGGTATAGGGGAGAGGGGCCCATAGTGGAGCACCCTAACTTCGCATTTCTCAAAATCTTATGTGAAAATTTCAAATCACTCCCAATTTTGTACAATAGTTTATTTGGCAACTCACATGCTTCTATATTTTGTTTTAGGGCCACATCATCAAATATGATGCCACATCAGCATGCTTTTTGTTGAGGTATCCAAAAAAGGCCCAAAAACAAGTAAGACAGATAGTGCTGCACTAAGTCATGTTTTATTGGTGCGCTGATGTGGCATCACATGATTTGTTAATTTGTGTACTTTAGGGATAAAAAGTGTTTTGTAATTGGATATTACGGTGCTCCACTATGGGGCCCATTAAGGACTACTTCTATCCCCACTATTGGACCCTGCTCCACCATAGACCCCTCTCCCCTAATTAACATATTTTTTGGGGGCAAGAATAAGACTATTTTAATTAAAAAAAAGCTGCTATAAAATAAAAACTGCACTCCCTCAATACAAATAATATATTTAAAGAGTATTGATAGAAATATAGATATTTTGAGTCAATACAAATAAATCTTTATTATAACTATCTGAGAAGCTGAAAATAACCTAAGGGAAGCTCAATAGTTACCTGCCTAACAGAAAGACTAATAATTATGATATACTGACCCTTAACAATATGATTTATGTGCACCCACGTGTGAGCAGTGCACACCGTCTGACGCAGACATTCAATCATTAACTATTTAAACAGAGGCATATTCCAGTAGCAGTGAGGATGGAGAAGAAAGCGAGTCCGCTACTGTTCGCATGGATGGCCTCTCTCTTGGAGACTGTCGAGTGCACAGGAGGGAAATCTCAAACACTTTCTCAATTTCACGTCCCCATTTTTCGTATTCATTTACCAGCTCTGCATCTATTAAATCCAGAACAACATGACCCTCATTCATTTTCATGATAGCAGCCCATTCAGCCAAGCCTCTGCTTTCTCCTCCTCCCGCATCCACGACAGCTGCTTTGCCAGTAACAAGCTCAAGAAGCACTACTCCAAAGCTGAACACATCTTGCTTCGGGGAAGACCTAACTCCGTAGCCGCATTCTACAACAAAATAACCCACAAATTTTTATTAATATTAAAGACCCACGAATTTTGAAAAGAAGAAAACCCCCAAAACCATAAAGATAAATCCATATGAACAAAATATTTACCTGGAGCCATATAGCCATGACTGCCAACATTAACGGAAGAGCTACTGGTTTGGCCCTCTGAACAGATCAATTTTGCAAGGCCGAAGTCAGCCACATGTGCTACGTACTCCTCGTCCAGCAAAATGTTGGTCGATTTAAGGTCACGGTGTACAATTGGGGGTGTGCAGTCGTGGTGCAAATATTTGAGAGCCTGCGCCACTCCCAAAGCTATATTCAATCGAATCTTCCAACCTAGCCTTTGTGATTTTAGTGCTTCTCCCAAAGAACCCTTTGCCATGTATTCGAAGAGAAGAATGTCCGTGTTGATATTGGCCCCAAACACGAACCCAAGAAAACGTACAATGTTTCTGTGGCGGACGAACTTGAGAGCTTCTATCTCGCGAATCAAATTACTTTTCCCATCCTCCTGCAATCTCAAAACCTTTGCAGCGATTACTAAGCTGTTCTCAGCTTCCCTCAGAAGAACCTTGTACACTCTGCCGAAGCTACCAGAGCCGATAAGATAATTATCACTGAATTCTTCCGTGGCGTTCAGAATTTCTTGATATGCAATCCTGTGTTTATAACCTCCGGCAACATCCACCTCGACTTTGCTGAATGATCCACTAAACATATCCTCCTCTTTCTTTAATTCTTCACCTTGTGCAGTTACCTTGCTCCGGTAATATACAAGACCTATTATGAGAAGCGTAATAACAGCCAATCCGCCAAGAACAATTGCTACGGTGCTGCCGCTCCCCAAACTCTTGTCATTACTAGTACTATTACTACTTTCCAAGCAGGAATTGGAGGTGGGTGGGCCGCACAGAGCTTCGTTGCCATCAAAGGCGCCCTTAGAGAAACCTTTCAGAGCAGGAATTCGGCCCGTGAATCGATTGAATGAAAAATTGAATTTGGAAAGAAGTAGCAATCCTGACAAAGCCGGTGGAATCTGGCCAGATAGTTGGTTGTGGGAGACGTCTAAGAATTCAAGAAGCTGCAGATTTCCAATCTCTGGCGGAAGAGAACCAGATAGCCTGTTCCAACTGAGATCCAAGCCAGTTGACAGATGCAGTAGCTTTCCTACTTCCCTGGGAATGGATTTTTCAAGTTGGTTTCGAGACAGGTCTAGCTCTATCAAACTCAAGCAATCTCCCAGAGATGCTGGAATAGTTCCGCTCAAATTATTGGAGCTTAGCTTTAAGATGAGCAGGACGGAAAAATTGTTGCCGAGTTTTTGAGGAATAGCCCCTTCAAGTGAGTTCCGACTGAGATCTAGATTTTCTAATTTCATGAGTCTTCCGACTTGGGAAGGAATATTCCCGCTGAATTTGTTGTTGCTCAAATTGAGCCTGACCATGTTTGTGAGATCCCCAATTTGAGGAGGAATAGCTCCACTTAAGTAATTTCCACAAACAAGGAGAGCACTGAGGTTGTTGAGGTAGCCTATCTCTGCAGGTATTTCTCCATGAATCCTGTTGAAGGACAGCTCCAGGTAAACCAGACCAGACACTTTTGAGATATCTGAAGGAATGTGGCCAGTGAAGTGGTTATTTTGAAGCCGAACTCTTGTCAATGAAACACAATCCTTCAAAAGTAAGGAGATATTTCCAACTAGAGAATTGTTACTAAGACACAATCTCCTAAGTTGCTTGGCCCTACATATTCCAGGAGGATATTTCCCGCTTAGTTGATTGTCACAGGCGTCCAGGATCGCCAGATCGCTGAAATTTCCGAGGGATGCAGGCAACTGACCTTCCAATCTGTTATTGCAGATGTACAGTTCTACCAGATTTGGAAGAAAACCTATTTCTTCTGGCAAGGTGCCGCTTAATCGATTTACTTGAAAATCTAATACTTCTAAGCTTGTAAGGTTTCCCAAGAAGGCAGGAATGGTTCCGGAAAGACTATTCTCCCGAAGGCTTAGATAGCTCAAACTTTCCAACCTACCTATTTCCTCTGGTACACTTCCATCAAGATTGTTGATACAGACGTCTATCTCAACCAGCATGGACAAGTCGCCCAATTCAGCGGGCAGATGCCCTGAAAGAAGATTATCGTACAAATACAGATACTGGAGGCGACTGAGAAGGCCAATCTCTCTTGGAATGGGACCTTGTATATTGTTTTCATAAGCAGCAAACGCTTCCAAGGCCTTGCAATTCCCAATGCTTGAAGGGATAAAACCATTCAATTCGTTATGAAAGAGATTTAGCTCTTTCAGCCTTGTCAATTTGCCGATTTCCCATGGGATACTGCCTTTCAGATTTGAATAGGCAAAGTTGATATACCTAAGCTCAGTGCAGTTACCAATTTCAGGTGGTAAGGAGCTCGTAAAGCGGTTGTAAGATAATCCTAAAACTTGAAGATTGGCAAGCTTACCAAGAGAGGCAGGAACTGCTCCAGAGAGATTGTTAGAATATAAATGAAGCTCGGACAGATTTGACAACTCACCCAGCTCTGGAAGAATGGGACCAGATATATTGTTTGAGCTGAGGTCAATAAAATAAAGTAGGCTGCAGTTGACCAGAGTTGACGGGATGACACCATTGAAAAAGTTGTTCGAGAGATTGAGGTGCTGAAGGCGGGTGCAGTTTCCCAATTCAGGAGGAACATGCCCATATAATCTGTTGGCAGAAAGGTCCAGCTCCTCCAACCAGCTAAGCTTCCCAATCATAGAAGAAAGTTGACCGGATAGGTTTCGGCTGGGCAGAGCAAGTGAAATAACGTTGCGCGACGTTGATGTTGATGTGCACTTGACGCCTTGCCACTTACAGAGATCAGATGAAGCAGAGGCGTTCGACCAGTCTGGCAGAAAATCTGTAGCTGCACTACCCTCTAGCGATTCTTTTATGTGTAAAAGTATCTCGCCTTCTTCTGAAAGCGCATAGGCACTGGTAATCAGAAAAGCTAATCCACAGAAACACAAACATAAAGTGGCTGAAGACACAAACGTAACTCCCCGACTGGGGGAATTGGTGGCTGAAAGCTTCATTTTGGACAAGAAAGTAATCACCTCAGTAGAAGATTTTGTGGCTTGGCTATGTGAGAATGTGGTTAGGGAAAGCTTTTAAACTAGTTCTACCCAAAAGTCAACGAAGGGGCTGTTGACTCACATTGCTAACATGATGAGCTTAATCGTTCGCCTGTTAAAAAACTGTGGCTAGCACAGTTAGAAATATTATTGACCATCATTTTATTTTATAGTTTAAAATATTGACCGTCATTATAAATTTGAGGTTTTAAATTATTGACCTGTGAACGTTAGCATACGAATTTTCAATTTAATATTTTGGTTTCTATTACGACGTGCTTGAAAGGCTGGGCTGCTGAACGATGTTTTAGCTTGAATGTTGACGCTATGTGGATAGGTTTTTATTTTAAGTTATAATTTTATTAGAGTATATTTCATATATAACATTTTGAATTTTAAATAGGTTACAACAAATAATTATAAAACTAGCACTTGCACCCCAATGCGGTGCAATGGTTACGTCGATAGGCTGATATACTTTGTTATTATATTCTGAACATGTAGAAGTGGTGGGATTTGTTTTTGGGAATGAGCTTATGTGGTTTATGCGATTTTTCTTCAAGACCTGTACAACAAAAGAAACGGGGTGGTTAGTTGCATAGAATAGGCGTTGATGCAATCAAGTTCTAGAACCAATTTTAAGCTTTGAAGTTTGCTTTGTGTAATGATTTGTACATGATGCACCATGGGAATTGGGGAGAGATATCAGGTAGATAGGAATGAGAGTTGCATACCTTGAGTGGTAGCTTCCTTCGTCTCTTGTTCTGATTTTTCTCCTCTTCTTTCTTACCTCTTTTTCTCCCTTATTTCTCAATCTCTTTGTGTCTTCTTTTGGCTCTTTCTTTTTTATCTTTTTTGTGTGTTTTCTCATTGACTCTCTATTGTGCCGTTTTGGTTTTTTCTTCCTTTTGCATCAAAAGAAATTCCTCCTTTTACTTTCTTTACTCGTAATTTTTCTTCTTATTTTTATATATTATCTCTATCATTTGTTACTTTTAACATTTCTTTTCTCTTGTTTATTTTACTTTTAATTTTTTCTCTTGTCTCGTATTCAGATATTCATATATAAATTGTTTTTAATTTTGTCCTCTCCTCTTTGTTATCTCGCTTTAGTCTTTCATTTTTGTTTTTATCTTATTTTATTTCTTGTATTTCCTTTTATTTCTCGTCTTGATTTCTCTGGTTTTGTTTCTATGCTTTTTTCCTTTGTTTTATTCATTTTATCGTTTTGTTCTTTGTTTGTCTTAACTTTTTTTTTTTTCTAAAGAAACTTATTTTATATTCAATGTTGTTTTGTTTATTGTTGGTCCTTATTGATCTTTAGTGTGTGTGGTGGTATTTATTTCTTAAGTCGTAATTTTGCTCTTTTTATTGAGATCTTTCTTCAATTTTGCTTTTGGAAGTTTTTTTGGTGGTCTCTTGTCTCAATTTTTTACCAACTATGGGTCTTAATTTGTTTCTTTTATTATTTTTATCAGTTGTAGTTTTTTATTTTTCTTATTTTTATCCTGATATATTTTTATTTTCTATATTTTTTTATTTTTTTATAATTTTGTTTTTTTGTCTTTTATTATCTCCTTAAATTTTCAAGTTTGATTTTTGTCTTTCTTGAAATTCAACCTCTTATTGTTTATTATTTTTATTCACTTTATATTTCTAACTTTTATTTTTTTTTTCTCTCTTGTCTCTTTACCTATAATTTTTTTTCTTTTTGGTTACATTTGTTTTCTCCTCTTTATTATCTCTCATTTGTTTTTTCATTTTTGTTTTTCACTCTGTTTTATTTTATTTTTATATTGTTTGTTTTTTCTTGTCTTCAGTTCTCTTGTTTTTGTTTTCTTTTTATCCTTCTTCTGTTATACTCAATTTATCTATTTGTTTTTATGTGTCTTTATTGTTTATTTTTATATAAAGAAATTTATTTACAATCAAAGTTGTTTTGTTTATTGTTGGTCTTTTTTGGTCTTTTGTGTTTGTAGTGGTTTTTATTTTTTATTTTTTTAAATATTGAGTTGTTGCTCGTTTTATTGAGATCTTTCTTCAATTCAGGTAAAGGAAGTATTTTTGTCTCTTTACCTATTTTTGGATGTAATTTGCTTCCTTTTTATGTTTTTTATTGGTTGTAGTTTTAGGTTTCTTACTTTTATCCTGATTTATTTTTATCTTTTGTCTCTTTTTATCTTCTTAATCTTTTGAATTTTTATTTTATTTTTATCTTCCTTGAATTTTAACCTCTTATTGTTTATTATTTTTATTCACTTAATTCTTTTATTTATTTATGACTCTTTTGTTACATGATTTTTCTTTTCATCTTTTTTATTGTCTCCTCATGTTGTGTGCCTTCCTCTCTTCTTAAACCTTTTTTGGGTCTGCAACTCATCATTTTTACATCTCCTTTCAGCTCTCCATCCTGATGATGGATCACGAAGTGTCATCCAAAACATTGATGAAAAAACTTGCACACAATCAAATCTAGAAGCAAAAATTAAACATTCAATATGGATTGTGGAAATCTTATATCTTTAATTAGATAGAACTCTTGCCGACAAATTGACAAAAGGGCTCTTGGGGAAGGTTGGTGCTCTCGCCATGAGGTCTAGCCAACATGTTAGGGTCTCCCCGAAGTGCTCTCTCAGCTCGGTGAAAGGAAGGTTCAGTTAGTGTAAAGTCTCACTGACCGAAGGGAGTCTCGACGACATAGAAATGATATAGCCATAAGCTCTCGCCGACTATGCAAGGTCTCCCTGAAGTAAAATGAACTCTCGTCAAAGGAGGAGACTCTGGTGTAATGTCTCGGTGAAAGGAGGAAGTCTCGCTGACATGAGGTAATATCAGCGTAAGGTCTCGCCGATCCATCAGAGTCTCAGCGAAACAGAGATGTCACTGGAGGGATCTTGTCGAGAGCGAGATGGCTTTGGCAAGATGTCTCACTGATAGGGTGCACTCTTTCCAAAATGAAATGGCATTGGGGAGAGTGGTTTGCATTCGCCGAAAGGTCTCACTAATGAGGCGAGGTCTCAGTGAAAGGAGGTATCAACGCTATGAGGTCTCGGCGACTAAGTGGTGTCTCACCGACAAGTTGTGCCTTCGGGGAGAAAGATGTATTCGCCATGAAATCTGGCCGAATGGTAAAGGGTCTTGCCGAAGGTTCTCCCTTCGGTGTGAGGTTTGGGTTACTATGAGATGTCTCGGCAAGGTGGAGTGAATTCAGCATAAGGTCTCCCCGACCATGAAAAATATTGTCCACATGAAGGACCTTACCGAAAGATTTAGGGGTCGGCAAGAGTTGTGGTTTCGGTGAAAGGTCTTGCCGACCCAATAGGGTCTTGCTGATACAAAATGAGCTTAGGGAGGATGAAGAAGTTCGGCATAAGGTCACGCTGACTAGCGATGGTATCACCGACTATCATGTGTTATGCTGATAGTTGTTAGGAGAGGCATAATCACATCGGGGAGACACGATTCTTGTCTCACCGACATGCGATTCAATATGGACCACTTTTGAATGCTCAGGAATTTGGCATGGCATTTTCTCATCTAATCGAAAGGAACTAAAGGGAGCCATTGAATAATTGGCTACCACCTTGAAGAAGACCAATAGAATGTAGGAAGTTTGGATTTTCTTCGTGAATGAGCTGATGGAACACCATGATGAACAATGGTATGGAGATCTAACAAGAAGGGCTGAAAGTTGTTTCCAGAAGGGACGATCAACAGGAAGAAGGATCTCGAGCGGGGAGAAAGGTAGAAAAGAGGAGGAAGCCCTGAGTCATAGTAACAGCTGGAGTCTACTGGAAGATGAGGGTCAGATCACTATTAATGGTGATACTTTAGAGCATTCAAGGCAACCCTTTGAAGGAGTTGAAAGATAGACACGAAGGCATGGAGTAAATGCTACAGCTACAAAAAGATCTGAAGGATTCTCCTGAGGTCAGCCGTCACTGACATGGATAGCAGGGCTTCCCAATGAATGCAGCATTAACTTTATCCAAGAGGATTTGAGGGCCAACCCTCCTGGAATGAGATATTTTGGTAAAAACCTAAAGCAGGAGCCATCACAATTATTTTTGGTACACTCTGTATATATGGCATTCTTGCCTCTTTGTAAAGGGTTAGAACTTAGAAGAGAGGGAGCACAAGTTAAAAAGAAAAAAGGATTAGAAGAAGAGATAACAGAGTAGACAGGTCTAGAGATAGATTTTCAAGAGTAGGAATTTTCTAAAGGATAGAGGAGACAAAGCTACATCCCGATTCTTTGTGATGGGAGTTTCTTTTGTCTTCTTAGTTAGGAGTTAGATTCAACAGAAGCTTGTAATGTATCGTTTCATTTCTCTTAGTATAGATTGAAATAATTTGGAGTCATGGATTTTCTATACACTAGTGATTGTGCTAGATTTGTAAATGTTGCTTATATGTTTCACTAACAGTAGAAGCAACCAGATTAAAATCTATTTTATGTTGTGTTCTAGAATGGTGTTTTTCTTGAGTTAATCATTTAATTTAGGAAGCTTTCAAGGAATGAAGTTTTCTTTTATGTTTTATTTAAATGGTAACTTGGAATCTGTTATTTAAATTAGCACTATGAATGAATGAATGAAACTGTGTGTTAATCACAAGTCAATTTTGTTCTGCAGTTTTAGTTAGGAATTCCTTGAAAGGTAACATGTCTGGTTAAGTTAGATAAATCAACATTCTTTTCTGTTCAAAATCTCTGGTCCATCTTTTCCTATTTCTTTAAAAACCCCAATTAAAATAGGTTTGAATTCATGCTTGATCTTAGAACAATCCAGAAGTTCAACACCAGCAAGCCCCTTGAACATTATAGTTCACATCAATCACTGATTGAGATCAGCACAGTTGAGAACCAACTACAAAGACCTTGGGAGCTAAGATATCCATGTGTTGTCTTTCTCCTTCAGAAGAAAAAAAATAGTAATATTCTGTTTAACTGTTGTTGTACCACTTGGACCATCAATAGAAAGTTGGTGCTAGAGGGAGGGCCTAGAAGGGAAAACTGGATAAAACTGGGTTTTCTTCCCCTGAAAGGCCCCACAGAGTTCTTTGATCAACTGAAAACCCACCACCCTTGATAGAACTCAAGACCCCAATAAGGCACAAGAGTCACAAGACTGGGGCAACCATCATACCACCATTGTCAGCTCCACTCACCCCACCAGGTTTTTCGCTAATACCCCAGTGGATTCCTATCAACCCACCACCGAATCCATCTCAGCTATAACTACAGCTGGTTCAACCCATCTGGCTGCTAGCTCAACCACCACCACCAATGGAATTCTTTCAGAATAATCCCTCTCCATTAGGGACTATTCCTGGAGGTTTTCATGATATGCCTAAGAACCCTGAGAAATTTTGTCCCAAGTACATTCATGGCGAATCAAGGAGTGTTGAAGAGCACATACAAGATTTTAAGGATGCTTGTACTAGAGCTCAAATAGCTCACCATGATGTAGTTTGTAGGTTGTTCCCTTATTCCTTAGGGGACATGGTGTACAACTGGTACCTAAATATTCCTCAGCATTCTATTTTGAGCTGGATAGACCTAGAAAACATTTTCATCAATCAGTTCAGAGTCTACATAGATCCCACCATTTTGTTCCACCAATTTGCTACTATTAGGAAGGAGCCAGGTGAACCTTTTCCTTTGTTTAATACCAGGTTCCAACGAATGTATAGGAGATTGCAAGACCCCTATCTAGTCGCTGAGAATAGTGCCATTCAAGCTTATTTTAGAGTTATAGATCCCTTGCTTGGCTTGTTCCTGCAAAGGACTTATCAACTAGCTGATATTGATTCTCTATCTAAAGTTTATCATTTGGCTATCAAGCTGCAACAACAAATTAGCTCTCAATAAGGAAGCTTGGGAGGAGGTTTCCCTTCAATAGGATATCAGATGCATAGCCCAATGCATCTGTTTAATACTATCCTGGGAATGTCTCCTTCCCATTATGGACCTATGTCTGAGTTGCAGACTCAACCTCCTATTCCATTCTTTGCTAGTGGGACTTCTAACTTTTTTCAACAACCACAGGTCCTTCAAGGTCCCCATGGTCATCATAACCAAATTGGGACACCAAGTCATGTTGATCAGCCACTTGTTGCTAAGCATGTTGAAAGTGAAAAGACAGTTCAACTCACAAACGAGGTAGAGATCCTCAAGAAAATATTGTCTCAAGTTACAAATGACATGGCTCAACTTAGATTGAACCCTTTTCAAAATCAAGGTAATTATTAGAATCATAACAATTATAACCAAAGGGGTTATCAAGGCCAAAACTCCTCTGACCAAGGCTATCAAAATCAAAATAGAGGATACAACTAGAGACCAAATAACAACTGACAATGGAATACAGGGCCCAACAATGGTGGAGTTTCCCATAATTATCAAGCTAGTGAGGATAGGTCACATACTGCAAATGTGGTTGACCTCAACTTTATGACTAATTGATGTAGGCTGCATGATACTACCACTCACTCTGAGGTAAAATGCCCTGAAATGGAGAAAGTTTTCAATATGGCATAGGAAGATTCCCACATGTTTCAAGGGAATTCAAACAAAGGAGGTGATCCAGTAGATATAGCAATGACTTATGACCTCTTTGAAGAAGAACCTTCATTCCCAATGTAGAGTGAGAATGAACCAGAGGAAGATATGTATGATGCTCAAGCTTTTCAAACAAAGGGAGGACATTTCCTAAGAAATCAGAATAAGGGTCCATTCACTACATCAGCACCACCTAATCACATGGTGCCTCTGAATCAAAGTGCTGACAATAACCCTCCTCCACCAAAGGGTCCGCTTGATTCCCATAAAAAAGGTAATTCATCTAGTGTTTTCAAAAGTAATACAAGCTATAACATAGATTTGATAATGTTTCTGAGATGTAGAAAAAAAAACCTCTTTTTCATACTTAGACATATTAAAGTGGTGCCCTGCTCAACAAGAGATAGTGCTGAAAGCTCTAGAGCAAGCTGATAAATCAAAAGGGAAAAACAAGGTGGCACCTGCTGCAGACATGAACGTAGCCTTGTACAGAAGCAAGGTAGGTACTCCACCATTTCTCTTAAGTTTAAGAATTTGTAGGAAGAATATACATAATTGTTCGTTAGATTCAGGAGCTTCTGGCAATGTTATGTGATTTTATATAAGCAAGAAATTGGGATTAAACCTTGTCCAAACAAAAAAGAAAGTCATCCAACTTGACAAGACGAAGGTTAATGTAGTAGGAGAGTTGAGAAACATACATCTGCATGTAGGGTCAGACCCTAGGATTCAAACCAATATAGATTTTCAAGTGGCAGACATTCCCGAGACTTATGGTATGCTATTGAGCAGAGATTTGATGAAAGGTATAGGGGGTATCTCTCCCTTGACTTTTCACACATGTGGCTACCATGGAGAGGAATCCCTACATAGATTAGGATTGAAAGTGAGCCTCGCCTCAAGCATGTCATCAATGAATACAATTTCCCCAATGAGGTAGCCTATTTCGAAGCTGAGATAGGGGTTTATAAAAGAGAGGAAATTCTAACCCTTTTAGTTCTTGATTCTAATGACATTTCAATACAAAAGTCCCCTGATCCCATGCTTATTGAAAATCAGCAGGCATTAATCATGAAGTTGCAGCAAGATCGGCTCATCTTAGGGGAAGATGTAGATATGCAAACTCTTATGCTCCCTAATTGGTGCAGGGTACATTACCAAAACCATTCTGAATTGACTTTCCAACCCTACATTGACATTTTAAATCATGTTTCCCAAGCTGGGGAAACTAGCTTAAGTCACACTAAGACCGTTGCAGACCACTTCTCATTTGAAGCCAAGGAAGAAATAATGTTAATCAGGGATAAGATACTTTCAAAGGAAGTTCTTTCTCCAATTGGACCTACCCCAAACACATTCCTGAATCAACATGTTGATAAGGGGCAACCCCAAGGTTTTCCCGACACCCCTGCACTCACGAGTATACCAAAACCTAAGGGGTTAACCAAAGGCACAAGTGAATGTCAAAACGATACCCTGGGGTTACTTGATATGTTTGTGCAAGAATTGGAAATTACACCTAAGGAACCAGTTGAATGCACATTCCCTATATCTGATGCAAAAGATCAAGTAGCCCCACCTCTGGCTCCCGCTATCCAAATGCCCATAATAACTCCTAAAGGATCGACCTCAGCTCATGATCAACTGTGGACCCTCACCTTTGATGGATCCAAATCCAAGACAGGTTGTGGTGTGGGGATTGAACTAACTAGCCCGAAAGGGAAAACTTTCCTTGCTTCTTATAGGTTGCAATTTGGATACACTAACAACGTAGAAAAATATGAGGCATTAGCTCGGGGGTTGATGTTTGCGCATAAGAAGAAGGTCACTGCCTTGGTGGTCAAGGGGGATTCAGAAATAGTTGTCAAACAAGTATGCAACCAATACACATGTCACAATAGAAGGATGGAAGCCTATCAAAATCAGGTATGGAACATAATTAAGGATTTTGATGCTTTTGGGATTACCTCAATCCCTAGAGAGGAGAATCAGATAGGTGATTCATTAGCTGTTGCTACAAGCACCCTAGAACCCATGCATGGCTCCAACCTCAAATATTCTCAGTAGAATTGATATCCACCCCAACTATTCCTAATAATATCAAGAACTTTCATGTCTTTGATGATGATCGACATATCCTTGCTTTCCTAGCAAGCTTAGATATTTTTGAAGGACAGATCATTGATGAGTCCAATAGGGATCAAGGGGATTAGAACCCTGAGGATTGTGATACAGAAGGGGTCCTCAATTTAAGAAGTAACAACATCCCCAAGGGAATGGTTTCCCTAGAAATAATTTTTGACTTAGACCCCAGGGCTCGAGAGAAGATATTAGCTAAAGATAAAAGAGGTGAATATGAAATTGTTAACCTAGCTGATTCTGGCCCTGAAAGGAATGTCTACATAAGGAACGCCTACCCTGAAGCAATCAGAAAAGATATACTGAGGGAACTGAAGAGAGATATTGCTGTGATAGCCTAGGGATATGAAGATCTAAATACATTTGATGCTTTTGTAATAACTCATACTATCCCTTTGAAGCCCGAAGCTAAGCCATTTCGACAGAAGCAGCGCCCTATCAATGCCCTCATTGAACCACTGATCCTTAAAGAAGTTCAAAAATTGCTTTCTACAAGGATAATCTTCCCTGTACGTCATTCAACATGGGTGGCTAACTTAGTTCCAGTCTATAAGAAAAAATGGGGAGATCAGGCTATGTGTCGACTTCATAAATCTGAATAGAGCTTCAAAAAAAAAAACTACCCACTCCCTTCTGTGGATGAAGTTTTGCAGACTGTTAATGGGTCTTAGATGATATCATTCTTGGATGGTTATTCTGGATATAATCAGGTAATGATTAACTATGACGACATAATCAAGACAACTTTCACTACAAAATGGGGAACATTTGCATACAGAAGTATGCCATTCGGTCTGATAAACGCTGGAGCAACTTTTCAGCATGCCATGGGCATATCATTGAAGGATCTAATTGGTAAATGCATTATTTCTTACATGGATGACCTGACAATATTCTCTAAAGATAGACTGAACCATGCTACAGACTTAGGTAAAGTTCTTGAACGATGTATCCAGTATGGAGTCTCCTTGAACCCTAACAAGTGTGTGTTCGAGGTTTCTGAAGGGAAGCATTTGGGACACATAATCTCAGAAAGAGGAATATCAATCGATCCAAACCAAGTTGAGTCCATCCTCAAAACAACTAGGCCAGGGAGCAAGAAAGAGTTGAGATCTTTCTTCAGAAAGATCAATTTTGTGTGAAAATTTATCATGGGCTTTGCAGAGATTGTAAAACCACTGAACGAAATGATGAAGAAAGATGCTAAAATAGAATGGACTGATGAGGTGAAGGCTGCATTTACACATGTCAAGCAATCTATTTCAGAAGCGCCAGTCCTCACCAGCCCTGACTACTTGAAGTCATTCTATATTTATTCCTTTACTTCTGAACATTCTTGTGCAGTTGTACTAACTCAATGAAGAGAAGAGGCAAAGGAGAGATTGATTGCTTTCATGAGTTCTCAGTTTAAGAATGCTGAAATCAAATATCCAACTCTTGAGAAGTAATATTTTGTGCTAGTCAGAGCTGTCAAGAAGTTCAGACACTACATTCTCTGAAGTCAAATTATTGTTGTAGACCCTGATGCAGCTGTAAAGTCCCTACTCATGCAAAGCAAGCTGGGAGAAAGAAGAGGGAAATGGACGGCCATCTTGCAAGAGTTCGATCTGGAGATACGCCCTATGAAACTTGTAAGAGGCACAGGCCTATCCAAGTCCATGGCGAGTGCTGTTGACAAAATCATTTGTCAGTAGTACACAACTCAATCCTTCTTCAATGACCCTTGGTATTCTCATATCATCAGTTTCATTCTCAACAATCGATGTCCAGAGGGAATGAATGCAACTCAAAGGAGAGTGCTAAGAATGAAGAGTTCCCATTATATTTTCAAAGGAGGGTTGCTATATAGGAAGAATTTTGAGGGAGTATACCTACGATGCTTTGATCAGAAAAAGGCTAAGCATGTAATTCCTAAATTTCATGGGAAACATGGCATAGGTCATGGCTCTGCAGATTCATTAGCACATCAGATCCTCAAATCTGGTTATTATTGGCCATCCATATTCAAAGATGCCTATCATCATGTAATAACATGTCACATATGTCAGATTTCTGCATCAAAAGAAAGCCATTCAGCTATGCCATTGCAACTTGTCTACTATGTAAGGCCATTTTCTCAGTGGGCACTAGATTTTATTAGGGTAATTAACCCAAACTCTTCTACAGGACACAAGTTTATTTTGACTGCTACTGATTACTGGACAACATGGACAGAGGCTATACCCTACAAGAACAACACAATAGAGGTAGTGATCAAGTTCCTCACCGAATGCATCACAACCAGGTTTGGGGTACCCTTCGCGTTGGTATGTGACAATGGCTCTTCCTTTTCTTTTGTTGAATTCATTTCATGGGCTTACGATCACAAAATTGTCTTAAAATATTCTTCAAAATATTACCCACAAGGAAATGGAGTGGAAGAATCAACCAATAAGAATCTTTTAGAGGTAATTAAGAAAGTGTTAGAAAACAATCCTAAGGATTGGCACACCCAACTAAGGTTCACGTTATGGGTAGATAGAACTAGGATCAAGGCTGCTTTAAAGACCTCACCATTCAAGCTAGTGTATGGAAAAGAGCTTGTGTTCCCTATTCACTTACAAATACCTATCCTTGAGTTCATGCAGAAGTTCTACTCTAGTGACAATAGGATAGAAGTAAGATTAGCCGCCTTGTTGAAATTAGAAGAGCAGAGAGTTACCACCTTGCAACAATTCTTTAGACATCAGACTATTGCCAAACGTTGGTTTGACAAAAGAGCCAAAATCAAGGCCTTCAGGATATCAGACCTTATGTTGTTATGGGATAGAGCTAGTGAAAAGAAGGGCAATCACCAGAAGTTTGACAAACTATGGTTGGGTCCCTATCAAATTACTGAGACCCTAGGAGAAAATGCTTTCAGACTAAATAGTTTAACTAGAGAACCTATTCCCTTTCTAGTTAATGGGTAGTTTCTTAAGCATTATTTTGAGTCATAGAGCTTGCTAATTTTCTGTTCTACATGTAAATAATTTGTTGCTCTTTATGTAAGTAATTTTTTTTCTTCAGTGTTTAAATAATTCTATTATTTCCTTTGCTATTTGGTTTCTATTTTTTTTGTTCTTCAAGGTTTATCCATTCTTTCCACCTTTAAATAGTGGGTTGTTGTCTAAGGTATACTTTGGTCATTAGGACAGGAGTGGTTTAGATAGTTTTAGGTTTTCTTATTGGGTGATCTTGTTTTAAAATCTTTGTTTTATGCCCATTGTCAATAAGAGTTATGGAAAGTCTTGAAAACAAGGTGCAAAGTAAATAACCTTCATTAGCTCCTCTGAATTTTTCATATATCATTAAGATCATCTCCTTTGTAATGGTATATTTGTCTTAGGATGATAGTGTTGTAATATTTGAGTGAAAAATCCAATCTCCCAAATGTTGTTATAAGGTCCATGGTAGTTTTCAACCCAGAACGGATCGGTTAAGCATCTGACATATATGAAAAAATATTGAAGGAAATATCTGAAATTCCAAAAAGAAAAACAAGAAGAGAAAGAATTATCTAAGAGAGAAAAGAAGACTCAATATGGATGGGTGATTCTAGTATCTCTACTGGGGCTACAGACTCTTGGCTGGCAGTAGAGCAATGTTGTGAGAAAACTAGAGGTATCTCCATTAGGGCTATGGATGCTTGACTAGCAGCGGAGCAATACCTAGGATGTCATTGCACGATAGCTAAAGGGAATCAACTCATGTAGCTCAAATCTTGCACATTGTTGTTCGAAATATGAAGAAAAATTTATAAGAGAGTGATGCAGAATCAAGCATACACATAGATTTAGGGGTAGCCATTGATTGATTTACATTTGAGATTCTAGCTCAGCCTTGGTTACTAAAACTGACCCAACTAGAGTTGTGATGTTCATAAACCAGGAGTTCTAGGTAGCTAAACCCTTTGGTTTCTTGAAAATGGTTAAACCATTTTCCTAGCCGAGTTGCCATTTGTTATGCCTTGCATAACCACCTCATTTTATTCTAGAACAAAATGGGTCCCCCCTTCTCTTTTTTGGTTTCTTTGCCTCTATTATTTGCTTTGACCTTTGGAGTCCTTTTGTTTTCCTCCTAATTTTTCCTTTTGTTCTATTTAATTTTGCTTCTGTCTCAGCTTGAGTTGGTTTTCTTCTTGCTAAGAATTCAGTGAAATAATCATAAGCAACACAATAGGTTTATTATGGTTATGTGCAGGATCATGATGGGCCAAAAAGTGGCAATATGATAGGTATGTGGCTGATGACCTTTTTTTTACCCAAAATTGATGAAATGAAAAGGGTTTTTAAAGGAGATTCTAAGCTTTCCATCAATATAAATTATACTTTACTTTGAGTTTAATAAGTAATTATTATTCATTTTCTATTCAAATTACAACTAAAGTTCTAATTGATAGGCTGATTGAAAAACATCTATAGCTTTCAAATGGTATCACATTTTTTGAATCCAAAACATGTGTCACATTCTGTACTTCACATAATATAGAATTAAAAAAATAAAAATTGAATTTCATGAAATTTTGACCAAGTTAAGGTGGTCAGACATACGAATTTTTTATATTTTTAAAAATTTGTAATAAAAAAATCATAATTAATTATTTACTTGAAAAAAAATTACAAAAAAATATGCATCACATTGAAACATGAGTCCTCTACTTATATCTAAAATATTATAAAAAAATATTATCATTTTATTGTGGGGAGGGTGGTTAGACAGACAACTACTTATTTTTTCCCTGAAATTTAAGTACTATTGCATTTAAATTTCAAATTTCACCAAATAGATTTATTTATTTTTTAGACAAACCTAGTAGTTTAGAAACTAAATTCAATTTTCTATAGATTCTATTCTTACATATTTTTGAAATAATATAGATAACTTATTCAAATTTTTACGTCAAGTTGCCTAACTCTGATTTTTCTATATTTTTTGCCACTTAAGGGCCTATTTTTTCCATGATGATCCTACACATACCCTTATAATATATTTTATGTGCTTCTAAGGGCTAATGGAGACCTTGTTTCACAGGATATGATCGTGCACATGATGATATTTCTCAAAGGGCTCAGTTGGGAGGCCTTCCACAATACAGTTTGGCATAAAATTCCTCTAAGGAGAAAGTTGGCAAGACTCGGCATTTTTCTTGTCGACTACCTATGTGTTCTATTAATTTGAGGCTCACCGGTTGCCCAAGCATCCCTCTCGCCGTAAGTCTTTATGTGTCTCGCTGACCAAAGCAGCCCTCGCCAAAATATTCTGTGTTCGGCATACTATCTAGCTGAAAAGGAAAGGTCTCACTGAAATGAAATGAGGTCCTAGCAAGAGGGGTGTCATCGGGGAAACAAGGTCCCACTCGCTATGATCTCCTTCCAAACAAGTAAAGTCTCACCAAAATGAAATGAGCTCTGGGAGAATCAATGAATTTGGTGAAAGGTCTCATCAATGATTCCTAGTTTGGGCAATAGAGGGGTGGTCTCAGCGAAGGACAACAGCATCAGCAAAAGGTCTTGCCGATAGATAGAACTCTTGCCAACAAATTGAAAAAAGGGCTCTCAGGGAAGGTTGGTTCTCTCACCATGAGGTATGGCTAACATGCTAGGGTATCCCTGAAGTGCTCTCTTAGCTCAGTGAAAGGAAGGTTTGGTCGGTGTAAAGTCTCACCGACCAAAGGGAATCTCAATGACACAGAAATGGTATTGCCATAAGCTCTCGCCGACTATGCAAGGTCTCCCCAAAGTAAAATGAACTCTCGAAAAAGGAGGAGACTCCGGTGTAATGTCTCGGTGAAAGGAGGAAGTCTCATCGACATGAGGTAATATCAGCGTAAGGTCTCACCGATCCATTAGAGTCTTAGCGAAACAGAGATGTCACCGAACGGATCTCACCGAGAGAGAGATGGCTTCGGCAAGATGTCTCACCGATAGGGTGGGCTCTTGCTGAAATGAAACGACATCGGGGAGAGTGGTTTGCATTCTCTAAAAGGTCTCACTGATGGGGTGAGGTCTTGGTGAAAGGAGGTATCATTGCGATGAGGTCTTGGTGACTAAGTGGTGTCTCATCGATAGGTTGTGCCTTTGGGGAGAAAGATGTATTTTCTATGAAGTCTAGCCGAATGGTAAAGGGTCTCGCCGAAGGTTCTCCCTTCGGTGTGAGGTCTGGGCGACTGCGAGATGTCTCGGCGAGGCGGAGTGAATTCGGCATAAGGTCTCCTCGACCACGAAAAATATTTCTGACATGAAGGAGCTCGCCGAAAGATTTAGGGTTCAGCAAGATGTCTTACCGACTTTCCATGGTGTCGCCGAAAGAGTTGTGGTTTTGGTGAAAGGTCCTACTGACCCGATAGGGTCTTGCCGATACAGAATGAGCTTGGGGAGGATGAATAATTTTGGCATAAGGTCACACCAACTAGTGATGGTCTCATCAACTGTCATGTGTTACGCCGATAGCTGCTAGGAGAGGCATAATTGCATCAGGGAGACACAATTCGTGTCTCACCGACATGCGATTCAATATGGACCACTTTTGACTGCCCAGGAATCTAGCATGAAATTTTTTCATCCAATCAAAAGGAACTAAAGGGAGCCATTGAATGATTGGCTACCACCTTGAAGAAGACCAACATAATGCAACAGGTCTAGATATGCTCCGTGAATGAGCCAATGGAACACCATGATGAACAATGGTGTGAAGAGCTAACAGGAAGGGCCAAAAGTTGTTTCTAGAAGGCACGATCAATGGGAAGAAGGATCTCAAGTGGGGAGAAAGATAGAAAATATGAGGAAGCCCTAAGTCATAGTAATAGCTGGAGTCTACTGGCAGATGAGGGGAAAATCGCTATTAATGGTGATACTTTAGAGCATTCAAGGTAGCCCTTCGAAGGAGTTGAAAGATAGACACAAAGGCATGGAGTAAATGCTGCAGCTACAAAAAGATCTGAAGGATTCTCCTGAAGTCAAGCTATCACTGACATGGATAGCAGGGCTTCCTAATGAATGCAGCATTAACTTTATCCAAGAGGATCTAAGGGCCGACCCTCCTGGAATGAGATATTTTGGTAAAAACCTAAAGCAGGAGCCAACACAATTATTTTTGGTACACTCTGTATATATGGCATTCTTGCCTCTTTGTAAAGGGTTAGAAGTTAGAAGAGAGGGACGAGAAGTTAAAAAAAAAAGGATTAGAAGAAGAGATAATAGAGTAGACAGGTCTAGAGATAGATTTTCAAAAGTAGGAATTTTGTGAAGGATAGAGGAGACAGAGCTACATCCCGATTCTTTGTGATGGGAGTTTATTTTGTCTTCTTAGTTAGGAGTTAGATTCAACAAAAGCCTGTAATGTATCTTTTCATTTCTCTTAGTATAGATGGAAACAATTTGGAGTTATGGATTTTCTGTACATGGGTGATTGTGCCAGATTTGAAAATGTTGCTTATATGTTTCACTAACAGTAGAAGCAACCAGATTAAAATCTATTTTATGTTGTGTTCCAGAATGGTGTTTGCCTTGAGTTAATCATTTAATTTAGGAATCTTTCAAGGAATGAAGTTTGATTTTATGTTTTATTTAAATGGTAACTTGCAATTTGTTATTTAAATTAGGATTGTGAATGAATGAAACTATGTGTTAATCACAAGTCAATTTTGTTCTGCAATTTTAGTTAGGAATTCCTTGAAAGGTAACAAGTCTAGTTAAGTTGGATAAATCAACATTCTTTTATGTTCAAAAGCTCTAGTCCATCTGGGTATGTGCAAGATCATCATGGAAAAAATAGGCCCTTAAGTGGCAAAAAAATTAGAAAAATTAGAGTTAGGAAACTTGACGTAAAAATTTGAATAAGTTATTTATATTATTTTAAAAATATGTAAGAATAGAATCTGTAGAAAATTGAATATAGTTTCTAAACTACTAGGTTTGTTTAAAAGAATAAAAAATCTATTTGGTGAAAATTTTAAATTTCAATGCAATGTTACTTAAATTTCAGGGAAAAAATAATAAGTAGGTATTTGTCTGACCACCCTAACCATAATAAAATGATAATATTTTTTTATAATATTCTACATATAAGTAGAGGAATCATGCCTCGATGTGATGCATATTTTTTTGTAATTTTTTTCCAAGTAAATAATCAATTATGAATATTTTATTACAACTTTTAAAAAAATATAAAAAACTCGTATATCTGACCACCTTGGTAAAAAATTCGTGAAATTCAATTTTTCTTTTTTCAATCCTATAGTATGCAAAGCATAGAATGTGACACATGTTTTAGATTCAAAAAATGTGATACCATTTGAAAGCTATAGATTTTTTCAATCAACTTTAATTAGTAATTTGAATAGAAAATAAATAATAATTACTTATTAAAAAAAGTATATTTCGTTCGTCAGCATCATGTCACTTTTTGGCCCATCATGATCCTGCACATACCCATGATCTTTTTCTTTTTCTTTAAAAACCCCAATTAAAATAGGTTTGAATTCATGCTTGATCTTAGAACAATCCAGAAGTTCAATACCAGCAGGCCCCTTGAACATTATAGTTCACATCAATCACTGAGTGAAATTAGCATAGTTGAGAACCAACTACAAAGACCTTGGGAGCTAAGATATCCATGTGTTGTCTTTCTCTTTCAGGAGAAACAAAATAGTAATATTTTGTTTAACTGTTGATGTGCCACTTGGACCATCAACAAATATATCTTTAAAAAATTTAATGTAATTAAGAATTACACTTTCACAAGTAGCTTTATCATATAATTTTAAAATAATTCATAGAACATTATTATTCTTTTATTATTTAGAATTTGGTTATGATTATGATTAGGATCAAATTAGGTTTAAGGTTCAATAAGAATTCTTAGATAAAGCTTGAAGTAGGGTTTGGGTGATTGAGGCTAGATTAGGGTGACAATTAGGGTTAGGATTAATGATTAATTAGGATTAAGGTTGAATTAGGGATAGGATTAGGGTTAGGGATCAATTAGGATTAAGCTTCAATTACGACATAATTAGAGATCAATTAGGGTTGAGGTTAGGCTAGGGTTATGGTTAGCATTAGGGTAGTGTATAATTAGGGTTAGGGTTATAGTAGGGTTCAATTACGGTTAGGGTTATAAGATAAAGCTTGGGGTAAACATTAGGGTTAGGATTAGGGATGGAATTAGGGTTATGACCCAACTAGAGTTAGACTTAGGCACAATTAGGGTTTGGGTTAGGGTTAATGTTAGGTTAGGGTAAGAGTTCACCTAGGGTTAGGTTTTAATTATGGTTAGGGTTAGGTTTTAGTTAGTACTATAGTTATAATTAGTCGATAGGCTATTTGTTTGAAGTTTCTGCTAGGATTTTTGTGAACCCAGTCGTGAATAGGATTTTCCAGCGTTGGAGATGTCTTAGCCAACATCGACTTGACCAGGGTTTTTTATGGTGACGTGGAGCTTGGTAATTACGTGGGTTGGAAGTGGTGGAGTTGGTGTCCTCAATACGTGGAAGCTGAATGGTAAGTGTTTTCTCACACGAGGGTTAATGCATTCTGCCATTGTTGTACGATGGGGACAGATGAAGTAAATATGGGTGGACGAAGTAAATGCAATATTGAATTTTGCAGTGTGGTATAGTATACTTTGATTAAGTTGCATTGTTGAAAGAGCCATTGTGGTGATGATTTCATAGAAGACTATTGTAAAAATCATCACCTTCGGCTCCATGTTTGGTTTGATAGCAGACTATTCCAAAAATTGATGGCTTCCGAACTGTTTTATGGAAGATTGAAAATTGTTGTTCTCCAAAATTTGTAAGTCATTTTACATGGGTATTTTGCATAGATGATTAATTTATTGTTCATGTCTTCTTGTTATATGTTTTTATCTTTGGCGTTATACCCATTTTGGAGATTTGAAAGAGATTATCACTCTGTGTGGATGGAGAAATTACAGTTAAATCTTCTTTCTTTCATCAAAAAATATGGTTAAGGTTAGTAATTTTTATCTCTGTGCATCTTTGGTGTTATACCCATTAACACAGGAGCAATTTTTTCTTTTGTCGTTGGCTTATTGTTTTAGTTATCTCTGTTCATCTTTCATTTATTGTTTGTATTTATCTCTGTGTATCTTTGGTGTTGCACCCATTACCATAGGAGAAATTGTAGTTAAATCTTCTTTCTTTCGTCAAACAATATAGTTCAGGTTAGTAATTTTATCACCCTTGGTTTGTTTTTTCAATTATCTTTGTGCATCTTTGACGTTATACCCATTAACATAGGAGAAATTCAAATGAACATAGGAGTAATTGCATATTATATATATATATATATAGATGCAAGGGGTTAGTTAGTATGAGGGCATAAGCATATTAGAGATAAAATTAGTTTAGTGGCTATTTGTTATTCTAATAGCTCTTTTACAATTTCTCTATTTGTCTATAATATTTAGTGCCAAGTAATGTAGCTCAATTTTTGCATAGATTATTGCTGCTTATTGGCTTTAGGAGTTCTATTTAATGTGGAATTGCATTCATCTATGTTGTATCAATATGTTTCATGATATTCTTTTTTTCTCATGTGTTTAAAGTTCCTCATAACAAACTACTATTCATGATATTCATTTTTTTTGTTGCTCATAACAAACTGTTGATTATCGTAGTTTGCCTCTTCTATTCTCCATATTTTATTCATGATATTCTTGTTTCCTGATCTGTTAGAATGTAAATTCATAAATTTTTTTCCAATCCTTATTGACCAATGAGTGATGTTTAGGAACATTTTCTTTTTAAGAGGTAAGGTCCATGCCGTGATAAGTAGATTGAAAACTGTAGTTCTCCAAAATTTGTAAGTCATTTTACATGGGTATTTTGCATAGATGATTAATTTATTGTTATGTGTTTCTATCTTTGGAGTTATACCCATTTTGGAGACTTCAAAGAGATTATCGCTCTTCATGGGTGGAGAAATTGCAGTTAAATCTTCTTTCTTTTATCAAAAAAATAAGGTTAGGGTTAGTAATTTTTTTGGCCCTCATTTATTGTTTGTAGTTATCTATGTGCATCTTTGGAATTATACCCATTACCATAGGAGAAATTGTAGTTAAATCTTCTTTCTTTCGTCAAAAAATATGGCTAGGGTTAGTAATTTTATTGCCCTTGGTTTATTGTTTTAGTTATCTCTGTGCATCTTTGGCATTAAACCCATTAGCATAGGAGCAATTGCAGATTAACATAGGAGTAATTGCATATATATATGCAGAGGGTTAGTATGAAAGCATAAGCATATTGGAGATAAAATTAGTTTAGTGGCTATTAAGTGTTATTGTAATAGCTCTTTTACAATTTCTCTATTTTTCTATAATATTTAGTGCTAGGTAATAGCTCAAATTTTCAATGAAGTCTGAGGGTTTATACTCATTTTGCACAGATTATTACTACATATTGGATTTAGGAGCTCTATTTAATGTGGCTTTCTGTTCATTTGTGCTGTATCAATATATTTCATGATACTCTTTTTTTCTCATGTGTTTGAATTTCCCCGTAACAAACTGTTCTTCATGATATTCTTTTTTCCAATTCCCCATAACAAACTATTGATTGTCATAATTTTTCTCTTCTATTCTCCATATTTTATTCGTGATATTCTTTCTCCCTGATTTGTTTGAAGCTTCTTATAACAAACTATTAATTTTCATGCTTATCTTGTCTAAATGGAATGTGTTATATATGTCTTGTATGAATATGTTTGATGATGTTATTTTTTCCTCATCTGTTTGAAGTTTCCCATAACAAACTATTCTTCATTTATTTCCAAGTAATGTAGCTCAAATTTTCAATCAAGTCTATGGTGTTATACTCATTTTGAAGAGATTATTGTTATCTGTTGGCCTTACGAGTTCTATTTAATGTCATTTTCTATTCATTTGTTAGTTACGTCTACTTCTTAAGTGTTTTTCTAACATCTCTTACAATTGTTACATAGACTGCTTGTCTTGTACCAATATGTTTTATGAATTTCTTTTTCCTTCATCTGTTTGAAGCTGCTAATAATAAATTGTTAATTGTTGTGGTTATTTTGTCTGGATGGAACATGTTTTATGTCTTATATCAATATGTTTCATGATATTTGTTCTTCCTCATCTGTTTGAAGTTCCCCATAACAAACTGTTCTTCATGATATATTCCTTTTTTCAATACCCCATAACGGATTCTAGCTATCCCCAAGCTGCTAGACAACCCTTAGGCACTAGTCATGTAAATGTGTTCCTTGCTTCCTTTTTGTGGCTATCAATTGTATTGGATCTTTTCTGGATGCATGGTTATTTTGTTCATCAATTACACTCAATCTTAGATCTACGAATTTGTTCTTACACTTTCTAGCATTGTTTGATATGTGTGTGCATATATGTATATACATATGCATATGCATATGTATATGTATATGTGTATGTATATGTATATACGCATATGCAATCAAAAAATTTAAGCTCTTCTAGATGGAGGGTGCAACGAAGGAAGGGACAATGTATAAGCATAAGCAACAACAACATTACACTCTCTAGAAAAAGAAAAATGTATCGTACCTTCAATTCATTACACTCTCCACCAAAAATGCATTTCATATGCATAGATACATTTACTTATACATATGCATATATGTATATACATATGAATATACATATGCATATATGTATATGCATATGAATATGCATTTGCATATACATATATATGCATATGTACATTCAACCTAATTAGATGTATGCTTTGTTTTCTCTTCAATTAAATTTTTTCTATATTAGTTTAGTGGCTATTAAGTGTTATTGTAATTCATCTTATACAATTTATCTATTTGTCTTCAATATACATGCATATATGTATCTGTGTATGTTTTGAACCATTTATCGTTCACATTCTATAGCATTCTCTTTCTAAGGAATTGAAGTTAAACCAATCAGAAAGATACCAAGGAACTAACTGTGCAAAATGTGTATAACACAAAAGATGCATAGAGTATATATATATATATATATATATATATATATATATATATATATATATATATATATATATATATATATATATATATATATGTATTGGAAAGAATAGTCTAAAATGTGCAAGAAAATATATTGATTAAGTTGCATTGTTGAAAGAGGCATTGTGGTGTTGGTTTGATAGCAGACTACTATACAAATCATTGGCTTTGCCTCTGTTTTATAGTAGATTGGAGGGTTTTAAAACTATAGTGCTCCAGGATCTTTGAGTTGTATAGATATACACATAGACACACACACACACATATATATTTATGTATCCAGAATCTGTGAGCTGTATATATATATATATATATATATATATATATATATATATATATATATATATATATATATATATATATATATATATATATATATATATGTATGTATATATATGTATGCATGTATGTATATGTATATATATATATATATGTATATAATAATGTGTATATGTATATATATGTATATATGTTTGTATGTATGTAGGCATGTTTTTGTAATAGTTCTTTTAAGTTTCCCTATTTGTCTATAATATTTAGTCCTAGATAATGTGGCTCCAATTTAGAATTGATAAGCCAACTATTACATAGATTGCTTGTGTTGTATCAATATGTTTTATGATATTTTTCCCTCCTATTTAAAATTTCTATTTAATCTTGGGTTTCAATCATCTCTCATTTTCATGTGGTTCTTTAATGTTTTCCTAATAGTTCTTTTACAGTTTACTTATTTGTCAATAATATTTAGTGCCAAATAATGGAACTCAAATTTAGAATATATGTATGTATATATGTATATATATGTATATATGTGTGTGTGTGTGTATGTATATGTATGTATGTATATGTATATATATATGTATGTATGTATATGTATGTGTATATATATATATATATATATATATATATATATATATATATATATATATATATATATATATATATATATATATATGGGAAAGTATACTCTAAAATGTGTGAGAAAATATATTGATTTGGTTGAATTGTTGAAAGAGCCATTGTGGTGTAGGTTTGATAGCATACTATTGTAAAAATTGTTGCCTTTGCCTCTGTTTCAAGTTCCCCACAACAAACTATTCTTCATGATATTATTTTTTTAGTCCCCCATAGCAGACTGTTCATTATCATATTTCGCTTAAGAATCATAGGTAAATGACAGATAATCAAGAACCCACATTAAACATATTCATACAAGTCAAGTAGTGTATTTAACAGTTGGCTTGTGAATTGAAAATTTGAGCTACATTCTTTGGTAGTAAACCCACATTAAATAGAACTTGTAAAGGCAATGGGTAGCAATAATCTATGCAAAATGGTTATAAGGCCACAAAGTTAATTGGGAATTTGAGCTGCATTACTTGGTGCTAAATATTATAGAGAAATAGAGAAGACTTGCCTGGGGTTTTTAATGACTACGTGGAGCTTACCTCTTCAACAAAGAATGCTCCTAAATTTTTTTCATTGGTCAATAAGGATTGCAAAAAAATTATGAATTTAGAATTGACAAGCCAAAAATTACATAGATTGGTTGTCTTGTATCAATATGTTTAATGATATTATTTTTTCCTCATCTATTTGAGTTTCAATATGTTTCATGATATTCTTTTCCACCCATCTGTTTGAAGCTCCCTATAACAGATTATTCTATTGTTCTTCTAACAAGAATTTTTTTCAATGTTTAAAATTCTAAAAAAATTGTCATGGTTATTTTGTTTGGATGGAACATGTTATATGTCTTGTATGAATATGTTTCATGATATTCATTTCTACTCATCTATTTTAAGTTTGTGATAACAAAGTGTTCTTCATGATAGTGTTTTTGTCAGTTCCCCATAACAAGTTGTTCATCATCGTAGTTTTCCTTTTCTATACTCCATATTTTAAAGTTGAGTTTTTCATCATCTGTTATTTCCTTGTGGTTCTTAAGTATATTCCTAATAGTTCTTTTACAATTTACCTATTTTTCTATAGTGTTTAGTGCCAAATTATGTAGCTTGAATTTACAATTGAGAAGCCAAGTCTCACATAGATTGTTTGTCTTGTATCAATATGTTTCATTATATTCTTTTTACCTCATCTATTTCAAGCTCCCTGTAACAAAGTGTTCATTGTCATGGTTTAGGTCTTGTAAATTCTAAAATTTTGTAGACTGCTAGAAACTGCAACCATGACGTTGATCTGTACCTTTGGGTTGCTTGCAACTTTTACATAGACAGATACATATACACATATATATATATATATATATATGTATTGAATTCCTCATTTCATATTTAAAAATATACATATGGGAAAATATATATATCCATATATATAGACCAAGACCAGTGTGGCTTGTTTGACAATCTAACAGTAATTTATATATACACATGTATATTGAAATAGATGTGTATGCTATCTTTATTCCTATGTATGTAGACTTAGATTTTAAAAAGAGTAAAAAATACCAAAGGACCACAATGGCTCTTTCAACAATACAACTTAATCAATATATTTTGTCACACATTTTGGAGCATACTTTCACATAGTGCAACATTGAATATTGCAATTACTTCCTCTAGCGCCATAGTGCACCAACGCTAGAATGCATTAACAATCAACATGAGAAAACACTTACAATTTTTCTTCCATGCATTGAAGCAACCAACTCCACCACTACCAAACCACATAATTAGAAAAATCCATGTCATCATAAACAACCCCAAGAAACCCCTCAACGACTGTTGGAAAAAGCTCGCCAGTGCCAGTTCCGAGGAATTCTACTCACGACTAGGCTAACGAAAATCCTGGTAGAAATTTGAAATGAATCTAGCCCATAACTAAATGCCAGTTTTTGCATTATACTTTTTTTTTCCAAGGTGGCAAACACCCCCTTGTTGTACATATATACTTTCATAGGTTGCAATTTTTAAAATATATCGCTGAGTTGCAGAACCTTCACCCTCTACTTATTTTCCCTTCTTGCTACTATGCACCTTTGACATTATGTGTATATTTTCATAGGTTGCAATGTTTAAAACATGTTGCTAACTTGTAGAACTCTCACCCTCTACTTATTTTTGCTTCTTGCCACTGTGCACCTTTCACATTATGTGATGCATTTTTGCACAAGTCCTTACTTGGCATGCCAATGAGTACATATTCAGGAATAAATATCGTATGCACATTTATTTAGATATAATAGTGTATATATAAATAAATATATACAGGTGTACAAGTGTACATATGGATATATATATCTGGTTATATGTACTTTTTAAAATTCATAGACAAAGAGAAAATTCAATGCATATATGTACTTAATCATTTTCATTCTTGCTATTGTATATCCTATTGTTTGCATTAAAAAGGATGAAGGCACTAGCTAGCAACATATACAAATATCTACATATAGGTATATATAGAAATATAGTAAAAAAATGCATGCATACATATATAAGCAACCTCAAAGATAAATAGATACATATAGGGATATATACATTTTCATTTATCATTTTTTATTGTTCTTGTTGTATCTCCTATTGTTTTGACAATATTAATAGTGGAATATGGTTATACCCATTTTAATTTAATCAAAATAGTAAAATGGTTGCTAGATTATCAATATTTTTAAGTTGTCTACTAGTTCGCATTGGATGTTGCAATACATTAATCTTTTATTTTTATTGTGAAATAGAGGTGCCAATTATTCAACTATAATTGCAACATTTCCTCCCTCTAAAAGGTCTCAGAACTATGTCTGCGGAATTGGGCTTTGTGGATGGGTCTCCATAGCCTCCCAAAATTGATTTGATGACACCCCCCACAAGTCCCACTATGGATTCCAACTCTGAGGGTACCATCCACCAGCCTCCAGATCCTAATTTTGTAAGTTTGTATTTCCTTTTCCTTATACCTGCTACAAATTTTTTGGTTATTGTTTCCTTCCTCTTTTGTAATAAACTTGAACATTTCCTTTCAATTCCTTTAATTTTAGGATTCTCAAATACAAAAACACATACCACATACCCTTTAGTATTTATGTTTCTATTTTTATTGGCCTTTAAGTGTATACACACATGGATGGCCCTAGTAAAGCATATAGATGTGGAAGTACATATGTATTGATCTTTTCGAACACATAAAAATATCTCTTTGTAGCCTTTGTTTTCCTTACTCCTTTTATCCATTTGGTGTGATGAAGTGCATTTTCCTCGATTGAACTTGTCTTTGTAGGCTGCAAAGAAACATTCAACTTTGAATTCATTTTTAATTTACTCCATCAATGCTAGAGATGTTGTTCCCTCTCCGGTCCTTCAACTTTTGTCCTTCAAAAAATTTAGTTGTGATGAAAGGTAGGTTTCAGAGCGATACAAGTTTGTCTTGTTTGATGGAAACCATATGAAAATAGGAACCTTTTGATGCAGGATCATCCAGTGGTGTAAGGGCAATCTTGCATCACCCAAAAATAGTGAAATTTCAAGTTTATCATTTTTTAGATGTTTTTACATTTTTGGATACCCTTTTCATCATAATAAAATTCCCAATTCACGGTTTTTATTTTCTCTTCCTGGGTGGAAAGATATTGCAGTTTTTGTTGCCCAGATTTGCACCTGAAAATCTTCTAAGTGGGATTTGAGGCACTTAGAGCTTCTGGATCGGCCCCAAAACTTGCCAAAATCGGCGTAGAAAATTTTGAGCGCATTATTGACTTCGAGAGCTTTCCAACGGTTCGAACGGTTCGCGAATCGGAGCCCTGGATCAAAAGTTATGGCCCCGCGAAGTTGGCGCACTTTCTAGAAGTTACCATTGCAAATGCCCTTTCCAAATTTGAACTCCATGTTGTAAATTTTTGGTGCCAAACCGCCTAAACTCAATTTGAATGTTGTTTTGGCTCCAAACTAATGAGGAGCTCTATTTATGGGCGGGTTTTCTAATTTTTTGGTAACTTTTGGGGACAAGCTCGCATATTGCGAAAGGGTTAATCTGTAGCTTTCTGTAGCTTGCATATGTTGTAGAACTTGGGGATTTGAGATCCTCTGCATGTAAGAAGCTCCATTTTCTGAATAATAAAATTATTCTCTTATTTGTGGGTTATTTTCTATGTCTCGGGTCGCGCCC